>JAGDQP010000381.1:0-64799 GCA_022664845.1 Lepisma saccharinum
TGCGCGTCTGCTGAAAGATTCGAACCTGCGCGTCTGCTGAAAGATCGTACAAATTGAGACAGTGTGTTCCTTTACCATGCTCATCATCATGTAATCATTTTAGTAGCTAGCACAATGAGTGAGAAAATTGTGCCTAATTAGGAAGTGCAACGCATTATAATTACGTTTCTGAGCCACTGTGGCCCGACATTTATCCAGTTTCATTCCAACTGGCACAAAAAAAAATAGGTGTAAATGCAACTATTAATATCTGTGTCTTTTAAGCCTTTAACATCTGTGTTTTTTCATTGATTTATCGATCACTTGTTCTAAAACAAGTGCTAACGTTGTTTTCTTTACCCACTATCATTTATTCTAATCTCTTGATGAATTTAAATTTATATCCTTTAGGCATCTATAGCTCAGGCGGGATAGGATGAGAAAGAAGTTGCAGGAAGGAGTCATCCAGAGTTTAAATTGAAGGTACCATCCCGGCACTTGCCTGGTGACAAGAAAAACCTGTCACGATGGCTGGCCGCTGGTATCGAACCCAGGACTCCCGAATGCGAAGCCAACGCTCTTATCAACTTAGCTACGGCCGTTCGGTTCTTGACGATGACTAAGTAATACTGTATTCCTTATAATGTACCAACTGTCTCAAAACTTATACAACGCGTCTTAACAACGAAATATAAATCATCATTCAGGCACGGTTGTTATTAATCATAATAATAATAAAGCAAAGTTCAATTTTTCTTCCTTTTTCTTCGGAGAGTGACACTGGAGCTGGGGGATGTGTTTTAGCTCTGTTTACCACACAGTATGTCATTCTCAAGGAAAAAGATCAAAGCTGAAAATGTTCGGAAAAATTTGACAATTTAACTACACCCGGAAACCCCGAAATTTAACAATACAAAGCTCCAGAAAAACGATATTTATCTTCACGATTTGACACACAAGTTACTAAGGTACACATTATACTCTCTCCTTCAGACTTCCTTCAATGCATCGACAAGAGAAAACCGGCTTCCAATTATTTTTTTTTTTGCTTGTTTACTTACGCTACCAGTCCGTAACCTACGGTGAAGTAATCCTGGCATATCCGTGTAAACTCAGATTCATAGAAAATAACCAATGGGAACACTTTTTAAGTCCAATAATTTGCAGACTATGGCAATACCGACCCAATATTCGACGTTGATTTCTGTTGCCAGACTGCATACCTTTCGGCATTTTCTATAAGAGGAAATGTCGGAGAAGTTATGTGAACATTATCAGGGAAGAAATTAGTCAAACTCATATAATTAATTCTGTGTTAGGACGGAGGAACACACTGCACTGTAAACTAGCTTTTTCAGTTCACAAGACTCGAACATGATACAACAGTTTTGTTTTGTTACCTAATAATTGATATAACTGAAGTTTGGAAATGAAGACACTTACATGGATAACATACATATGAACAAGTTAAAGTACCAAACATATGAAGCCAGCGATCTCCCACCATTGCAAGCGATATTCACAAAAAGATGAAACAGAACAAAAAAAGATCACATGGTCTGGCTAAGCTGTCATTAATCCCCATCTATGTCAATTTCCTAATGTTTTCTATATCCGGTATGGAACCCTTCCGAATCAAAATAGTATTTATTTCTTCTTTCACTTGGGATGACACCGTGTCGAAGCTTTGCTAAACCTACTCTATTTTCTCTGTCTACGGTTGCTGTACCCATTTCTGTAACTACCTTTTACCTTCCCATCCATTCAGTGATTGTCCGTCTTCCTTTCATTCATTGTTATCCTTATTCTCAGTAATTTTCACGAGTCTCTGGTGTAGTGGTTGCGATCGCTGACTCTTCCAGAATTTCCGTCAGTCCCATCGCTGTACTACATCAAGGTCGCAACGTTGTCCATTTCTTCATCCACGCAACGCCCAAAGAATTAGACGAGACGATCTTCAGCTTTAATGTGCTGTCAAGAATAGAAATTTAAAACTTTGGAGAAAAATAAAATAAAATCGGAGACATTCTATGAAACAGTTCCGACTCACCATATGAGAAATAAGCCGAATGTCTCACGGAGCCATTTATTACCCGAAGACTTCATTGGCCACTCAATTTCTCCCTAAGAGATGTATAGCAGAGGGCAAGGCGAATCAAACGTTTTTAGAAAGAACGTAAGCCTCAGTGACCCTTCTTTACGGTTAATCTAATCAATCTTTTCTCTTAATCACAAAAAGGAAACTTTACTGAATACCAATACTCACGTTTAGTAACTAAAATCCAGAAGTTCAAAAATTAAACTCTTTTGACCGCTGCCCTGTTTTTCCGTTTTATCTGCTTAACCTGATAAGAAATTGCCAAGGTATTATAATTTACTGGTTTCCGCACAAAAACAGGAAGCGATGTGTTTTGCCAAAGTAAAATTCCACTTAAAAACAAAAACTGATACAAGGAAACCTTTAGTAGTCTCTGATTGGATATTTACTCTCTAGCCAATTATATCTCATGGAAGAATCACTGAAACAAAAGTACTTTTGTTTGTAAGTGATTATCTCGGTGTAATAACCTAGTTTCATTTTCAATTTATTTTTCTTTCGCCTACGAATGATCGAAGAAGTAGCAAGTTGGACCAAAATCCATGTGAGAATAGTATGTTCCTTTATTTGAATACGCAAAGTACTGCTTGCTTTTGAACTGTGAATTTCTCCAATTTTAATATACCTTATATTTCAGTGCTATAACCACATGAGCGTATGCTATCATCCCATAACTATTCAAAAAATAAGAAAACAAAAAGAAGTTCTACAACTGATAGTACTATATTGTTTTCGCTTACAGAAACTAATCATTACTCACAATTCACAAACTTACAACAGATGTGATAAACTCTTGTGTAGCATAACTAAGTTTCTGATACAGGTACAAAAATATTTATAAACTGTGTATTAAAAATCTCATACACATATGTTCACAATGAGTAGTAGTAGTAGTAGTATAAAAATTCACAGCCACAAGGTACACTTGCTACTCCCTTACTTTCATATTTTTATCCCACTAGTCCTCGATATCATCTTCCTCAATTCTTGGTGGACTAACTCTATGTGGACCTAGTCGTGTCCAGATAAATCCTGCATCTGGTTTATAGTTCATAGGAGGATATGGACTATTCTTCGCTTTAAAGTAATCGGAGGGGGCGTGCATAATAAATTCCATACATGACAACCTTCTTGGAATGTCTTCTTCAGGACCTTGAAAAGAAATAAAATGATAAAGGTTGGTTTCAGAAAAGGATGAAAATGACAGGAATTTCATAAATGCAGCTTGGCATGTACACTCACTGATCACTGGATTCTGACTATCCACGTAATAAAAATGTCATGGCAAGATTCCACTACGTGTATGGCGCTCCCCGTGCACGTATGGAACGTGGTTTTGTCCAATTGACGAACTGGGGGAAATCCAGATAATCAGTAAGACTGAAGCGCAACAAGCTTGTGAGCCAATCCGAATGTCAGAGATCAACACGTCTCGTTAAATAATTCCTACACAATACGGGATCGATTACATGGTATATTACCATCTTCGAAACTTCAATATGAGCTGGCGACATTCTGAACACAGTAAGCCACTAGTATTGCCGTTTGTACCTTGGACAACACTTTATTAGGGAATCCAAATCAGGCCATCAGGTCAATTAAATATGTAAATACATGATGATACTGCGGACGACAACCGGAAGATTTAATCCAAGGTTTCCTTCATATTTAATCGGTTTCGACTATGTTCTTGGTCAGTAAAGAGTGTTCGACGGGAAATCTGTTATTGCAACTTTTTACCGCAAACGCACTCGAACAAATAGTAAACAAACATAAAAAAAAAAAAAAAAAAAAAACTATGTCCTCCCAATTTAAGTTTTGCAAACTGCAAAATTACTTTGCTCTATGAATGCAATCGTGACTTCACTGCCAAATTTTTATCGCAACCACCTCTTAGGTGGTTTTATCGCAACCACCCGTTGCCCTTAGCTTCTGCCCTCTTACTGAGTCACTTCTCAAACTATTCCCTACTTCAATCTATCAGAAGGGTGGTCAGAATTCAGTGATCACTGAGTGTGTACAGAAAAATTAAAAGTGTACTCTTTTACACAAAGACCTTTTGTATGGAAACTGTCGAAACATACACAGAAAAAATCGGTTGTTGGCGTGTCTGGGACTCAAACCCAGATTGCCCAGATGCTGGCTGCGAGTGGTAGTGCATGGATGCTGGCTGCGCGTGTATTGGAACATTCAGCCAACAATCCGGATATCTGGGCTCTGCAGTGACCAATTCTTTTGTGTACTTTTCCAGCAATTTATAAGTTTTATATATATAAAGGACCTACAATATGAATAATGCAATTTTAAAGCATGAAAAACTATACTTCAATCATAAAATCTACTGATTACAATATACGGGGTGGGACCGTTATTGCACGACAAACTTCGAGAGATGGTAGTGTATTAAAAAGTACGAAAGAACATCCAGGTTACCGGCTGCGAAGGACTTATAGGGTTCCGGAAGTATGGAAAAATGTTTTTTATCTACAATACCAGTAATAGTAGAGATGTGACATGCTATTATTTTCCCTGACAATCTCTGAAGTGAAGCTGCGTCGCATTGAACATGAATGGGACAACTTTCCAGCACGTAATAATAATTCGTTTTTCATCAACTTGATATCTCAAACAGATTTCACATGGCGAACGATTTTTTAGTCGCTGGGTTGCATAACGATCACAAGAAATAATTACATATTTATCGAAAGTTTTATTTATTTGTTGTCAATGAGCAGAGACAGTAGAATTTCGTGAATAAAGGTGTTCAAATTTCGTGAGTAAAATGTTAAAAAATCGTGAGTAGAAGGTAAAATTTCGTGAAAGCAAGGGTACATTTCTTGAATAGCTAAAAGTAAATAACTGTACTGAATGACGATTTAAAACTTTAGAGATAAACCTTGCACTAATGCATGCTGCTCAAAACCTAGAAACTTACACATTTGCAAAAACAGGTATCAAAATTTTAATAAACACATGTACAATTATGAAGGGATTTAACTGATGCATATGATGAACACAGTTTATAAGCATATGATCTTACTACACCAAAAAAGATAGTTCAATCCCAGCGGCCGACCATCCTGACTAAGGTTTTTCCTCAGTCACACGCCATGATGACACCTTCAATTTAGGCCCTGGCGGACTCCTTCCCGCATCCTTTTCCCTTCCCTATCCCGGTCTAAGTCTTAAGATGCCATAAGTAAAAATTTATTCCACCAAGAAAAGCTATTCGCTTCTCCCTCGCCCTTTGAGAACAACGCCTGAAGTCTCCTGCAATCGAAACCTACAACCAATGCCTCCACAAGCCTCTAGCCAACCGGGATACCCACCTAACGTCGTGACCAAACAGATCCGACGTGCAGTCATGCACACTCAACCTACTCAAACTTCCAGGACATTACCAATCCACCAGTTTAATCACTGAGTTTCATTTTAAAATCTTGGTCCATACTAACTTTTCCCAGTCGCCTTTAGTTCCCGCTCACAAATGTAACAACGCTAGGTGTAAATTCTGTTCCATCCTTATTACGTCTCCAACTATCTCAATCAACACAGCCGGTGGCAACTTCACTCTACATCCCAAAGGAACTTATCGAGCTTCAAGCTCCATAAACATCCTGAGTTGAACAATGTGAACGACATTCTGTGGGAGAAATTGGCGGTTTCTTAAACCTCCATCAATAATCACCGTTATTTTCCGTCACGAAGAGACCTGACTATCCACTTTCTACATATTTTACATACAATTGCACTACACTGACTTGGATGAGTTTCGTGACCCTGTGATCCACATCGTGTCTCTCCTCATCACAAACACATCCACACATCGCCTGTGGGAATGATCCTTCATTCAAAGCTTGCAAGCAAAACTGATGCAGATCTAAACTTGCAGTAACTTTTTTCCCCAAGTCCAATATACGCATTTCTGCTTCACCCCTATCTAATTTCATCCAACCCTTTATTAAGTTTTAAAAAAAATTATATATATCAGTACGTCATATCTTTTCTATACAATCATTCCCCATTTTTCTCCTGGCTATGTTTCCTAGCAGGTAATTTGTTAACGAATTTTAAATCAAAATACATGATCTAGTCACACTTCAAAACAGTAAAATAAGAAATTTCCAACAAGTAAGTTATATCACAACAAGAAACTATAACAAAATATTGTATATAACACTTCTTTTTACACACTTTTTTTTAGTGCACACTGGTTCGTGGTGTCCTGAAATCTTGGAACGTTAATTTGACTCATTTCCCTAAGTCATACAATGATGACATTTTCCACAGTGATGTAAGACGGGTGGCAATCCATATTCCATTGTTACTTTCATATATTTATGTATTTTAAAAGCATATTTTAATAGTTTATTTAATATGGACTTTTTTATCCTAAAATAAATACTAGACTGCAACGATGTGGAGTTTGACTGATTGCAAAACATTTTGGATATGGGTCGCAAAACATCAGCTTGAGAAAAAGTATCCTAACATCGAAATAACTCGAAAAAATAATAAAAAATTAAAGACCTACTTTTCTTAAACAGTGCGTAATAAAAAGTAAATAATAATAATTTTGTTTATGCATAACTAAAAAGAAAACCATGAGGCGAGCCAATTCAAGAATTTATAAAGTGACTGTATATAAAAGCGCGCCGCATGCCTTTCTTTTTAGTCATGCAGACACAAAATTATTTCGTACTTTTTAGTACGAATTGTTCAAGAAAAGTAGGTATTTAAAAACTTTTTTACAAGTTGTCGCACCAGAAGATGGTCCCATGGATCAAAAAATAAAACAGCGCATATATCGTGGGGATAACTCCATACACCTGATAGCTCCATACACAACGAAGGGGAAAACCGCTATTGCAATTAACTATTTATAAAGTTTTTTTTTTTTAAAAAAAAAAAAGAGCTGCGTCGCAATGGGGCTGAACTTTGCACGGATATTTTTCTGAGAACCTACATAATAATTCTCTACACTCGCGCAGTCTGGCGATTGTATTCGATCCAGTACAACAGACAATGACCCTTCGTATTCGTTATGAATCAGAATAGGCCTACAAATGTTTACGTAAGGCGTAATTTCCACAGAAATAGGGATAAAGTCGACAAAAGGGATTTATTTTTAGTGAAAAAAATCCCATTCCCTTTTTATCTTTTATGGGGGACGCCACCCTAACTGAGCACTCAGATAAAATCGGGTGGGGCTTTCTAACATATGCATCTGGTCTTAATAGTTGTGAAAATACAGCGAAAATAGTAAAATTCCCTGACTAGTCGAATTAATTACAGTCAATGTCCGGTTACGTTTAAAGAGGTATCATTAGCTGTACCTCAGAAAATAATTACTGTAGAGAAACAAGTGATACCTAGTTTGAATCGTCATGCCACTATTTCACTTATGACCACAAAATTACAATATGTTGGCGTAGTAAAAAATCTTTTAGATACCTTGTACTATTCCTCAGATATGACCTAAAATGCTGATGACGCAACAGTTTGCGTCATAGTACAGAAATGTTCAGGGTCTGGCCTGTCAGACGGCTGAATTACGTTGGAACAGAGGGTTACGTTGTGTCTGACTTTCGTGGCCCTAGTCCGCTACTTCTAACTGTGCAAAATTAGCGGACGAACGAACAGTATAGCGTGTCACAAACTCTGTTATTGTTATCGGTATTTATATCTGTTTTCAATATCCATAAATACATTAGTATTGTCTTAAAACTGTGGCGTATAAGAAACACTAAGGGCTATTATAAAATATAAATTAAGCAGAAAACTCTTTGTTTTGTACTAAACTTTCAGAGGTCTAGTCATAATTCATACTTTACCTATTATATATGTGGATGGATCAAATCCTTCTTCTGGTGGAGGACTCGACTGGGTTGGAATAAGCCACGTCACCACTGCACTCTTCTCACAATACTGATCCTGCAGTAAGCCACGGATCTGGGCATAGTAGGTGCCTCCGTTAACATCTATCATTGATACAATATCACCCACTTGGATGTAAGAGCCCTATAAGATAGAAAAGTTTTAAAGTAAAAACGCGAAAACAACGCTGCGCGTTTGCAATTGAAACGGATGGACATTTACGTTTATCGACAGCAACAACAATAAAAAGCAGCCCCGACGAAGGAGAAAAGTCACTAGTAGGTCGCTATTTAGCGCCCGCGGATCACGATTTAAACATGAAATAGGGAAAGATTTGTCCACATGTAAGGCTTAGCAAGGTTTGGTCCGCACAAATGACTCATAGGTAAAAGTGGACACGACAAATAAGAAAAAAAAAAGTCCATTTGTATACTAAACAATTCGATTTTCAGCATGACATTCAACGTAGTCCCTACTAAAACGTTCTACATATTTCCAAATCAGCTTGTACGAAGATATCTGGGAATAAGTATTACCAAATCTTTCTATGAAGCATAATTGTTAATGGAATAATTATAACTTTTATATACAGTAAGGGATTTTCTTATCAGAAGGTTACTCGGCAATTCTATTTTAATTTTCTCTAACTTTTCCGGGTCAATTATGCACATTTTCCAGGTTACAAAGCTATGTGTGTTTATCAAGCTGTAGAAATTTTAGCCCACAAGAAAAAAATACAAATTTGTTCTGCTAAATATGACCATAAAAGTGAAAAAGAAGTAGAAAAATACTAGAATTTTTAAAACAGCATTCTGTATGAACTTTATTTACATCTGAATGCCAAATCAAAATACTAAATTATTTTCACTTAAATTCTACACCTAAATTTACCTTTTACATCTTATAAATACGTAACGTTCAAACATGTGTTTGACTAAGTAGATTATATTCGATGTTATCAAAGAATTCTTAGCTTTACATTCGTTTTAATTCAATTCAAAACTAAATTTCTTTAACACCTACGTAACTATGAATCCTTATTGTCTTTTGGGTAACGGACAATAAGGCTTGATAGTTACGTGGTACGTATTATTCTTAGATACGAGATTGTCCTCCGTGCGTAAAACATGTTATTAGTTAATTATTATGAATTAATTTAATTCGAACACCAAGTTATAACTCAATCGTGAAAATACAAAGTCAACTAAATCTTAATTTCTCTTTCTTGAAGAGTCTCGAACTGTCGAAAATTCGAAAGCAACTGATACGATAATAGTTCCCAAGGATACATATGGATCTGAATGGTTCGAGACAAGTACTACGCGATATGTAATCAATCAACTACTCATTAAACGTATTTACGGGATTAGGGTGAGCTTAAGTGTTACTAAACAATCTATAAATACGGTATAATCAAGGTCAAAAGAAAGTAGAGGGCATTTAGAGGTAAAAAAGAGAATACTTAGTACGTATTTTATTTATCACAACCGTAGAAATTTGAACTCTTATTGATTCCATAGATTACTACCAAATAAATTCCCTGACCTGGTGAGATTTCGCCTAATCTTTTCAGGTTCTCCTGGTAACTCTGATAACACAAAAGAAAGACGAACACGGAAGGAAAAAATTAAGCAATTCTTTGTCTATCTATGGCTCACTCGAATACTGCAAAATGCACAAAGTAATTATGATCACTACGCTGATGGATTCGAACCGACGTCTCCTACTTACTGAATGACTGCTTTGGCACTGAACTGTCAACATAAAGACCACTTTCTGTTCATATTAGCACATTCCTTACATTCCATTCCACATTCCACTGGCTGACACTGAAAAATTACTGGTTATTAATTACTTAAACAATTCAACTAACTATTCTTGAACATGGCACTCTTTAGGTTAATTTGCTCAAGAATACAACAAGTCCAGTGAACACCTTCAATGACTCGACACGTGCCTCACCATTGGTTACTCTGTCAACATGGATACACGATATACACTTTAACTTTGGCTGTGGACTTGCACTAGCGTTATACACCTAGTTGCACTGTGTTACGGAGACGTAGCGATTCGCGTGCTCTTAATGTGTACAAGTTAACAAGCTAATGTTTTATTACGCTTTTTTTACGACTTTTCTAAAAGTCTTATCCCGGACCTTGAAAAGACGAGTTAGGAATACTTGTGAAAATCTTGTTTCGCAATACGGAATACGTGACGACACCTGGTACAGTCATGTTACGTCTTCACCACGCTGTAGTCTTAGTGAAATTAAACAAGTGAGTCTACTAACAATCGCTACGGCTCCGAGGGTCTCCTGACAGGATTTTAAAGCTATTAACTCTGATTACTTTCTACCATGTTATGCGAGAAAACGTATGTGATTAGGATATAGCTTTTGAGACTAACAGATGGACAGATAAAGTGAGGATATAAGGCCGCGATGTGCTATCACTGGACCTAAAATTATCCTGAAAGAAGTGGAAACGATATGGAATGGACAGTGTCGGATTATGGTGGCCCGGAATGCGAACAGCCTGTAGTGGAAGAACGTGACGACGCCTTAGCAGAACTAGCACCAATTTCCCCATTCACATTTATCTTCTCCGATGTACAAACGTTTAAAATGACCCAAGATTTATTTTCAGTGGAAAATTTTAAGAGAGCGCCATCGTTCTCATGTACTTTTGCTTGTTATTCATTACATTTAAGATATTACAAATTGGATTCATTCACGATTACATAATTTGTTCAATATACTGTATCTTGCGAAACGATTCTGTTAATATTTATTTTTTATTCTACTTATTGAATTTTCTACTAACGATTATGTATGATAATGCTCCGTGGAAATATTTCAGAAATCACAATTCTAAATAGCTAAAAAGTCCATATTTTGGTCTTATTTGCCGAATGAAGAAGGTGGGAGGAAACGGGAGCACCCCGAGAAAACCCACGCACACGGTGTTTGTCCACCACAAAGCCCACATGGCATGAGCAGGGATCGATCCGACGACCCCTAGCACCAGAGGTAAGCGCTCTACCAACTGAGCCACCGTGGCCCCGAACAACTAGAAATATTACAGCAAAACTGTATTAAAGTAGAAGAAGAATAGTCTATGTTTACCTTGTAGAATACGTAGTCACTTGTAACTGGAGTTGATATAGCTGTTGGTGCTTTGGTACACTGTAATAAAAAGAAATAATTGCTCAAGTATAGTTCCAGATAAATCCATGATTATATTACACAACCATAAAGTTATTTGTATGTTTGGTTACATGAGGAAGTCAAATACTATAAACTTATGCATGACTAAGAAAATATTGTAGTTCCCTAAGATTTTTGATCCTGGGTCATTTTATGTGAAATCCTTAAAGGCCATTCCTTTTCCATTAGATGAACCTCCTGTATCCTGACTGCAGTTTTCACGATTAACACCAAACAATTTTCTTTCTTTGTTCTTCATCTGCCAACATATTTAATTAGGCTCTTTTTCTAACGTGCAATGAAAGTAAATGTTTCGTGTTAGCGCGGGTAGTCTGAAATACATATTAACTTCCCATACTTGGTAAAATCTTCATTTGCATTAAAAGTAGTCGCTTTCAGAAAACTTGTGGACATTAAAATGTAACCGGATTAAAATAAACATATTCAATACACGCGATATACACAATCACGGTCTTATGCTAGTTGTTAACCCAGAAAGGACTTCAAATGATTGCTAATGTAGAATTGTTTGATAACTTACTATCGCAGTGTATCAATCGATCTTTCCTAACAGATCTTATCTAAACTGGTACCTAAACTTATCGTACTATAATATTCCTATGCAGTTACATTTAGTGCAACGTTACTGAAGTACAAAATTCATATTTGACTTTAGAGAGAACTAAATGTCGTTAAATAGCTTGCAACACTAGCTAGAATATGGTGTTAGTTAATTGCGATGGCAATGTAAAGTTACAGCAACGCATTCACTGTGGACGAAATAGTTCTTTTTCTTTTTTTTTACATACGTAAGGGGGGAAAAAAACAACACCATACAAACAGTTCTGACCGAGCTACAAGCATCTTGAAAACACCAGTGAATGAGACTTCAGGTACCAATTGTATAAGGGCCATTCCATGCGAAAGTGGACAAAGCAGTCACTTTTGGATTTAAGAAGTAGCAACACTTTTTATACATCAAATTAAAGACAAATGTATAGACTTTTAGAAAAAATAAACATTGAAATTACTATGACTTAAAAAAAAGTAACGCAAGAGGAAAAAAAAAATGCACCAACAGCCGAAGTACGTACTTTATAAAAATCACTAATTTGGCAACACTGTATTGTTCATATATGACAGCCAGTTTGCACTTTCACTGCTCTTGTAAGCTGTAGTAAGATGAATTGAATACTTCAGCATCAATGAACACTTCTGAAGTGAGTTTAAACAATAAATATGATTAAATATAAATGTAAGACTTTACTGTCCCAACCGTCACACAAAAAAAGGGCATATAGTTTTAGCATGATACATTGAACCAAAGTGAAACTTGGTAGAAGTTACGACTGCTGAACATGTGGATAAAATATTACAGAAAAGGAAGTTTTTAATTGCAGGTAAAACTAGTGTGACCAACATTTGTGACAAACATACTGTGATGAATTTACAAATTGACTTTTGGTGGTCTAAAGAAGGCACTAATTGACTTCAAAAGTAATGAAATGCTATCACTGGGTCCTATACACTGTGAACCTTCAGTACATGTATATAGTCTGGAAGCGGGACTTAAAGCCCGAGCCCTCGGAGCCATCACAGAAAATTCCTCTGTTTGGGTCTTATTTATGCGGCGAAGCACTACGTACCTCTGGTGGCTATACGTGCATATTTACATTCTTTTTGATGAGGCATATTTTCAATAAAGCATGATAACATATTCCCTGGATTGGGATTCTCGTGCCTGCGGTCCTTAGTTGTAAACATACATTTGAAATTATAGTTATATATATATATATATATATATATAATGTGTGTGTTTGTGTTAGTACTGGGTTCTATTCGCAAATACGAAGAACCACGAGTTCGGGGCGGTATTCTGTTTGTTTTGGCTTGATTTTTTCGTACAGACTTTGTACAGCTGTTGTGCTCCGATTATTACTATTATTATTATTATATATAATAATAATAACAATCCGTTGTTATTGTTTTGGCTGTATACACAGTTTACACTTTGTTTGCTGTTGTGTTGTTTGTATGTTTTAAATAGTCGTTGTTGTTTTATTGCCGTTGACATCTTAAACAGGCTGATGGGTTTGTAAGGACTTGGCCTATAGTTATTTGGTTAATTGGATTCCTAACCCTTTCGTGTGCTATTGTTGAGTTTGTATACACAATTTGCACTGTATTTGTTGAGTTGTTACCAGTAATTTTTTTAAATAGTAGTTGTTGCTTAATCGCTGTTGAGCTTTTCAACAGTCTGATGGGTTTGGAAGGAGAGGACCTACAGTTCTTTGGTTAGATGAATTCTGAACCACTTCGGAGTTAGAACTTGTGGCTACGTGCATAAGAGATGATCTTGATATCCACTTCAGTAAGTCTATTAGGAGTAGTTTGATATATAACAACTCTTTTAACATTTTTGTTTTCTAAACATATTCGCTGGTGTTGTTTTGGCATGTATGTACTTTTGTGGCCTCTTCCAGTTCACCGAACATGGAAAACGTGGAAGCGTTTTAAAGAATAAGGTGATCTACTGTATTCCTAATATATGCTTCATTTAATAACAGTTCTGATTCCAACTATTACTGTAAGCTGGGATCTCCAAAGCATTTTGCTCTTTTACAGAATCTGTTTTTGACTACATACCTGCTAGGCTTGTGAGAAACTAACTATATGTTACAGTTGTTTTGTATTACAGGCCCTTGTATTATACTTCTGCTAAAACAAGTTGGCTGTTTACATAAACTGTGTTTTGGAAATAGAAATCTGTAAAACTTCAACGTCTTTGAGGCACAAAATGTTCCTGAAAGCATAATCCTATGAAGTGTCACACCCGTCACACACACACACACAAAAAAAAACCAGTTATCTACAAAGAAAGGCAGCTATTTATGAACACTTAATTTATGTTGTCTTTTAAAAACAGTTAAGCACACGATACAACATAACATCAACCAAAGTCATAATACTCCAATGATTGCTCCTCAAAAAATTCAGAACAGCTGTCAGATTTGTCCAAATGTCACACCCGTCACAATGGAATAGCCGATAAAAATACACTATTACTTACTTACTTGTACATTTGGAAATACAGGCAGGTCTACGGGGATTTCACACAAGAAAAAGGGGATAACGTTTCGCCAAAGTCTTGGTCCCACAAGTCATATATCTGGTGTAGTAAAAAGTAATCCACTATTTTTGCATGACATTGAAGGCTTGTCCATAGTTAGAATGATCCGATTTAGGTCACATATGCGCCGTTTTGTTCGATAACGTGTTGCCTTTTGGAAGGTAATCTCTCTCATAGAAGCCCTTGTCCCTATTAGCAAAAAATTGAGACAGTCGATTTTCACAAGCCTCTCTTGAAGCGAATTTTTCACCAGCAAACGTGTTCGCCATGGACAGGAACAGATGGTAATCACTCGGTGCCAGGTCCGAACTATAAGGTGGATGCATAAGAACCTCCCAACCAAGCTCCCGGAGCTTCTGGCGAGTCATTATCGATGTGTGTGGCCTGGCGTTGTCCTGGTGGAACACAATGCCTCTCCTATTGGCCAAAGCTAGCCGCTTCTGGGCGATTCCTGCCTTCAGACGGTCCAATTGTTGACAGTATAGTTCCGAGTTAAGGGTTTGGCCGTAGGGGAGTAGCTCATAGTAGATAATTCCCTACCAATCCCACCAAACACACAGCAAAACCTTCTTGGCCGTCAATCCTGGCTTGGGTACCGTTTGCGCCGGCGCACCGCGCTTCGACCACGACCGTTTTCGCGTGACGTTGTCGTAAGTGATCCACTTTTCATCACCAGTCACCAACCGCTTCAGAAATGGGTCGCTTTTGTTGCGATTCAGCAGCGATTCGCAGATGGAAATTCGGTCCATGAGGTTTTTTTGCGTTAACTCGTGTGGCATCCATACATAAAGCTTCTTTTTGTATCCAGCCTTATACAAATGGTTCCACACGGTTTTTTGTGCAATGTTCAGCTCTTGGGCAATCGAAACAGTGCTTACAGGACGGTCGGACGCGACAATGTCCATGATTTTATCGACATTTTCGACACTTGGCCTTCCAGTGCGTGGTACATCTTTGACGTCAAAATTACCGGAACGGAATTGACGAAACCAAAATTGCGCGTGATTGGCTGTTACAGTATCAGGACCATAAACACTATTCACATTTACAGCCGCCTGGCTTGCGTTTTCGCCTTTATCGAAGAAAAACTGTAAAATATAGCGTATTTTCTCTTTGCTAGTGTCCATTTTGACGCGCGCTCACACAACACTGAGTCAACTCATCACAACTATCTGAACAGTGTTTGTAGTACGCAATCTCATCGTTTCAACGCCATCTCGTTGAACCCGATCGGACTTATACAACGCGAGATACAGATCATTGGCAAAATAATGGATTACTTTTTACTACACCAGATATATAGAATCGCTAATTAGAAGCAAATCAACCGTTTATAGCAAAGACCATTATACAACGAAGAAAGTTGTACAGTATTAAAATGAAAACAAATTCACGACTTACTACCTAGAAATCTTATTATGTATCTTACATGATACTCAAAAATGTTAGAGGCTATATACAAGGCTAGAAAGTACAATGTTTGATACCTGCAGTAGATTCACTGACATGTTTAGTGCATGATCGGGATGTTCCTTGTCGATAGATATAAAAATATGCAAGTGAATGGATGGCATCATCTGTACTTATGAGTAACTGTTAACCAGGGCTGGCAAAAACCATGGCTTTTGTAAAAATATAAAAACAAAAAAACCAGGTTTTCTTGGTTTAAATACTTTGCTTTATTTATTTATATTACATATGGATAGAAATAAGTTTGTTTCTCCTTAATGTCCTTATGCAGCAGCGTGGTTATGAAGGACGGGATCTACAGCTACAGCTTAAAGTAGAATCCGAATCACTACTACCAGAGAGAAATTATCTTCCACGTGGACTCGAACCCGGAACCCCTTGATTACAAATGCGATGAGTGAGTGACACCTGATAGAAATACGTTGTACTGATCTTGCATACTTGTGAATATGAGTCACTTCAGAAGAACAAAAAGATACACAACTCCACAAGTGAAATCACTGTACAGAGTTATACTAACTCACTAACTCTATGGCTTACGGAACTCGCAAGTTCAAAGCCGCAGTAACAAACGTTCGTCACTGGCTTCTATCCTTGTCAACATCAAGCCAGTTTTCATCACGAAAACCTACTTCTCGAGTTAGAGACCTTTCAATTAAGCTACAGTGGGTTAGGTTAGGTTAGAAAAGTCCGGTTCGGTTTATATATATGACAGCCCTGCTGTTCGTGGGGTCACGGGTTCGATTTCCGACCCTGCCAAGGGACTGTTTTCAAAGCGAGAGGGTATGGAACGGCACCCACCCGCATCGTGATGTAACTGGGAATCTGCTGTGAATAAAAGACACAGTTGAGAGCCTTGGCTCTCTTCTCACAACACGTCTGATCAACGTGGGTTGCATTGTGGATTGAATACGGCTGTGAATTATTACTATTATATATAGTAACAGTGGTTACCGTCGCTGACAGCTGATGGTAGGGTCCCAGATTCGATTTCCGGCTCTGCCATAGGGTTTATTTCCATAGCGAGAGGGCCTGGAACGATGTCCACCCAGCATCGTGATGTAACTGGAGAGATGCTGTGAATAAAAGACGGTGGCGATCACAGTTGAGAGCCTCGGCTCTCTTCTCTTAACACGTCTTGTCACCGTGGGTGCAGTAGACAAACTCCTCCCTTCGGAAAAGTTCTCATCCATAGACTGAATATGGCTGTGAATTATGTATTTAATAAAATATATACACGTATTTTCCATAGTTGACAATCATTTGCTCCCAACAGTGATGGGCAGTATCGAATAAAACAGGCGATAGCACTAAAAATCTATCAACAGTTTCCTTCGTGGGCCTTGTCTTCGTTCGTTTCGCTTCATGAGCGTCTGGAAATTGTTTAGGAGTGAAGAAGAATAAAGAAGGAAGCACATAGCATATGAATTTAAGGGTAAAAATGCCCTCCGGCAATACCACATAGACCGTGCATATGGTTCAATATCAGAGGGAAGTTGTAATTTTTATATTTTGGGCTCACCTGAACTACAGTTTAGCACATGAAATTATGAACTCAGAAATGGTTCAGAGCCCTCTTTACCAAAAACTGTAGGTCCCGTCCTCAGAAACTAACCAGCTCGTCTAGGTCGTTATTAGCAATAAAACCAATAATAAACAGAGATATGAACAACTTATAGGGCTACATAATGTACAAGGGTACTTTCCCAATGTAAGTTTCTCAGTGACTGCATCTTGTAAAATATTATCAAAGTGTAAACAAAGTTATGAAATCGAATAAAGAAAGAGTACAAGGGCCATGTTTACCAGAGTTGAGTCTCATATCTTACATAACCTGACCCTGAGGTCAGCGTCATTATGGTTGCAGATTTCAAACACGCAAATTACTGCATATGCATTTTTAAAATATAGGCCTACTTACACTCTTCTTGAATATAGCACGACGACCTTTTGCTTTTGCAGCTGCTGGTTTCGGAAGAGCGCAAGGATTCAACCTAGTTTTGTAAACTTTTGTGTTTCTTGTGGTTCTCCTTGTTGTGAATTTCGCCCCGCCATTATCTTGATTGTTTGTCTTGGAGCCGTTCTGCTCCCGATATTTATCATTGCCATTGCTGCTTTCCTCCCTATTATCAACAACTTCTGCGTTTACACAAGAATTACAGACTATTCCATCCGCTGATTTCTTCCAAAGTGGTGATTCCTTTGCTTTACATTTTATACACTCAGGAACCAGCTCGTCCGACATTTTTCAACTATTCATCTACCCTCGACTACGTTACCTTAAAAAATAGGAAATAAGAGTACTTCAGTGTTACGTAGACTTTAATTATTAAATACTTGTAAAATATAACAGAGATTAAACACACTAATGTACTCTTCTCTTGCGCCGTTGCGCGCTGTTCGCGTATCACTTTTTTTTTGTTTAGTGTTGCCAGGCTTCAAAAAACAAAAATCGCTTTGAAGTTAACAAAATATCCCTTGTTCTTCATAAACATGCGTACCATCATAAATTCATCCTACATTTAGAATGGGCCTCTAAAATGTGTTAATCACTTTTGTAGAAAGTCATGCAATTCGTACAATTACGTGTGTATTATCGACATTGATATAACTACAGTTTGCACAATTTTCAAACACTGAGCACGAAAATTAGGTTAATGCAGGGTTTCTCAACCACGGGCTGTATCCAAGAGGTGAAACAGAAAATTGTTCTAGGGATTTCTAGGTTAAAACAAATGAAGTTCAAAGTAAGAACAGTGCATCTTCTTGTATGGTTAAAAAATTAACTAAAAAAAATGAAGTCACATGGCTGGGCAGAAATTGCTTGTCACTATTCTTCTTTTTTACTTATACAGATTTATACTTCAGATTTTTAACAGTGCATTTTTTCTCGACCTTTGAAAACTATCGATACTTCACATGAACCACTAAATTTGAAATACCTACCCATTAGGAAACGCTTCCAGTCACAGATGTGGGCATAAAATATAAAATTATATTAATTCATGAATTTAAACTTAAAGAGAAAACGAAGGTGGGTATCTACCCATCATTGCCTCGCTTCCATGAAGAAATAACCATTAATAGCTAGTCTTAAGCCCCTCGTACACGATTCAATAAAGCTTGAACAAGCAATTGGATGAAAATGACGTCACGAGTCAGAGACTCCACACAGGAAATCTCTTGAATTCAAGTCTTCTCATCCAATTCGTCCTATTTAAAACCTGTCCTATTTTTATTGAATTCAACGCAGTGATCTACCAATCACATCGCTGGTGACTTGAACACGTAACAACTGTACTTCCAGAAATCGGAATGCAAAAGTTAAAATGTGAACATGGAGCAGGGAATTTTTAAGCCCTTGTTTTTATGATGCGAAATAAAGATATTATCAGAAAATCTAAATAAAATAAAGTGTCGCTACAAGAAATTCCATCGCATCTTGCTGAGGTAAAGTGTACCTGATGTTTCTTCTGTAGTTTTTGTACAATCACTATTACAATAGAAATTGATACAGAGGGTTTACTATAATTCCTAATAAAGTTTGTATTGTATTTAGAAGCAAAGATATTAATATTTAAAGTACCACTGAGTTGCTCATAATTTATGTGGAAAGGTCGAGTTTTTATTTACTGTATGTAGGAAGTTCAAAGCTGCTAAACATAGAAGTATCTGGGTACACTTTACTATACGACACAAAACAATGTAATCTTTTCCAACGTATGTGAAAGTGTTGTAACTTAAAATATAACAAAGTTTCGAGTCAAGGAAGTATTAAATTAGAGTGAAATAGCGAAAAGTACTTGGAACTACTTGGCTGCTTCCACGTTGGTGAGCGAGCACATTAAACCGTGCATGAAATAGCGAAAAGTACTTGGAACTACTTGGCTGCTTCCACGTTGGTGAGCGAGCACATTAATTTGTGTATGAAATAGCGAAAAGTACTTGGAACTACTTGGCTGCTTCCACGTTGGTGAGGGAGCAAATTAATTTGTGTATGAAATAGCGAAAAGTACTTGGAACTACTTGACTGCTTCCACGTTGGTGAGCGAGCACATTAAACCGCGCATGAAATAAAAAAAAATACTTGGAACCACTTGGCTGCTTCCACGTTGGTGAGCGAGCACATTAAACCATGCATCGCATATAATAAAAAATCTAACCTTCTTTAACCCGCCTTTGCTTATTCAACATTGTGGCCATGATTTTTGTAGCAAATAATGTGTTATTCATAATTCGACGCAATGCTATTAATATACCGCCGCATGCCTACAATCTGCATGTAGTAATGAACGCAAATAAATCTATTCTGACACGAAGTGTCACGATTAGTATGCCTCCACATGGCGCTATCTTGATCAACTGGAGTGCGTAACGAAATAATAATAAAATATGCATTTTCACTTTGGATTGTTAGTTGTCGTTAGATGTTTATAGAAGTGCGTGTAACCGGAAATAAATAAAAACTTATAAGAATTGAAAAGAGTTTTGAATAAAGCAATAAAAAGTCGATGTTCGAGGCATCACCAACTACGGAATCGCAGCCGTTAATAAGATTATTAGTTTATTAAAAGCGACGCATATCATGTTTAACATTCACTCCATGTTCCCGCTTTCAACGCAGAAAGAGCAAATCGACTCATGTGCTTTTGGCTCCTTCATACTTCCGCTCAACTTATCGAATCGTGTACGAGCACTATCCAAGCACTTTCAACACTACTTGAATACAACCCTTTGATTATTCCAGTTGGATCGTGTACGCACTCATCCAACTGCTTGTTCAAGAATTTGATTCAATGTTTATTGAATCGTGTACGAAGGGCTTTAGCATACGAAGGAAAGGGCACATAAGAGAAGCCGGAAAGAAGTGCCAGAACGGAGAAAGTTGGCAACAGCAGAAGGGTAAAACACTAGAAAAAGATTAAAAAAAACGGGGCTCAGGTAAGATGAACATGCAGGAAGGCTAACATAAACCACTACACTTGCACAAGTATGGTCAGACTCACTTGCAACGTCGATACGCACTTGCTTTAAAAGGGAAAATCCATTAAAATCAATGCATCATCCCAATTTTGCATTCTCAGAAACAGGGCCCATAGAAGCTATGCAGAAAGTGGTTGGGAGAAACCTTTAAGATAACGCGCTGAAACATAATCAAAAGCATAGAGGAGATTTAACATCATTGAAAACACTATCTTAGTGGACTACCATGACAGAGTTACAATTTTAGATATTTCCATCAAGTTATCAAGCAGTTCGGCCAACTATCTTTATCTTATCCTTTACCACTCACTTCGCCTACACCCAACTTACATAAAAAAAAAAACTAGAAAGAAAACGCAGACCAGACATAATCCACCCCGTCGCTGGACAGTAACCGGAATTACGTACATCGGCACTGTAGAATAAGTCTCGAAGGAGAGTGTCTTTGCGTCCTCCAAACAATTCGTTATTATTATTAATTACAAAATCTTTCAATAATTACAGCGGTCGAATTCGCTGTCATATAAGACTATCTCCAACATGAGTAACAAGTATATCATGTGACGTAGCTTCCTGACCAACCAGGGAGCAGATTACGTCAAGTTAAGAAAGGGGCGTGGTTAAGTCAAAGCAGGCAGTAAAGATTTTAGCATAGTCAGACGTTCAACAAAGATTTTAATCCAAAAGAAAACGGGAATGAAAGTCGAGGAATGAAATAAAACGTAATAACGAAATAAATTTAAAAAGAATGAAAAGAAGAATACCCTACTATAGATCACCAGCCAAAACAACAATAGAAGCAACACGCTGATTACCGGTATCCCTTCCTAACGTGGGCGAATAAAACATCTCGATAATGTGAGGATGCTCGAACACAAAAATTCCCCAACTTTGATCTTCAGAATAGAAGCAATGCTCTAGACAGGAATAAGATGATTTCCTCAGGGGAAGTAGACTTGATTAAAGAGAATGAAAGAAAAAAAGAAAGAAAATAACTAAATACTCAAAACGAAAGATAGGGTAGACAAGATATGCAATGACTGCACGTTGGTGATTGAGTCATTACACCTTTCAATAATGCAGAGTTATCAAATTATCTGTGCTGCAGAGTAATTGTACAAATTTATTCTCTATACAAGTATTGGTCCATCTAGAGAGCTCATTTTAAATTAATTTTCGAAAGTTACACCACGATGTACCTAAGGTGGTACACCACACCAAATTCAAGATTACCGGTATTTTATTGTGGTTGCTGTTTTTATAATTACTGAGGAAAATGCGAACTAAATGCATAAACGAGTACCGGTAGTTCGTTTGAACTCCTTTACTGTTGGAGTAAGACACATGTAGAACCCCAAAAGGTGAGGTAGGAAGGGGTAACATTTAAAATTAATCGAAAACGACTGAAAGTGTCGAATCCATAGTTTTCGGGGTTGCTGGGATGATTAGTGACACTCCCGATGCTATTTAGGTGCAAATTCTGCTCTCATCGGCATAGGGGTGAAAAAATGAAAGGTCGGAAATGAAAGAGATTAGTGTCGAATCCATAGTTTTCGGGGTCACTAAGCTGTTACCGCCCATAAAATTCATTTTACTTACTTTCGGGGTCACTAAACTGATTTATGACAGTCTCGATGAAATTTAACCCCAAGTTTAGTCGAATAGAACGAATAGCCGGGATAAATAAATACGCGGGCAACGCCAGAGTGAAACGAAACCGTTTATTATAAACAAGAAATTGTTTTGGGGGATGTCGCCGACAATGAGTTATCACTAAAGGAGGTAACAGGATCACCACAGGGACCACCAGAAATCTCCGCCAGAGACCAGGCAAATTGCGTATGTAGACCGATTTTTGCCCCGCCACAGTTTTTGTGATGGAGAAGGCTTTGGGTCCTGTGCAATTCGTTACGTACAGTCTTCATAGTTATAACATAAGATCCAACCAACCACCCAAATTCGGAGTGAAGCAAATACGGATTCCTTTACTCCACAAACTGTCTTCGTAGCACAAAAGAAGTAAAAATATATTACCCAGTTGGAAGACGGGACCATAGCCAAGTGATGAGAATAACAGACTATAAAATCCTGTCGCAGACAGTTTGTGTTCTAACCCCGTCGCAGACAGTTGAGAAATTCACAAACCAATAAATACAGGGTGGACAAAAATTAATTGTCAAAACTCTAGGAACGGAAAGTTCTCATCAAAATAAAAAAAACATGTGTGTTTGTAATTTGTCACATTCCGCTTAGTTTCGGAGCTACAGGCTGTCGAAAGCGTAGGAAAATGACATTTAGAGCTTTATATTTCCAATACCATTAACAGTAGAACTGCGGCGACAAGGTTCCCCCAAAGACTTTCAACCTCCTCTATCAAAAAATGCATATTTCGAAATTATGCGATGGCTGCGCAAGGGATTCCCAAAAGGAACTAGGGGATTCCCAGAAATTCTCTGAAGTAAAAGTAGGCCGAGATGTGCATGAATTTGACGAATTTCCGGCAGGTAACAGTAATTCGTTTGAGCTAGGTCGATACCTCAAACAGATTCCATTTCCCGAGTGATTTTTTTAATGCGTGGTTGCATAACCAACAGGGGTCAGAGCTATTCCCCGAATTGCAATACATTCAACGAACTATTGATTTATTTGTTATCAATGAGAGAGAATGTCATTGTAAACCTGGAAGGCGATGATTAATCATGTAAACAGTGCAGTATAGAGGGCAATAAACGACCGTCGTGCTTAAATGGTCACAGGTGTCAGATCATGAGTCACAGCTAGAGTTTCGCATTTGAGTTCCGGCTGGTAATCAACTATGTATAATTTGAAAGCACTAAACAAAAAGTTAATGGTAGCAAGATGGGATAAGGTTCTTGGTTACTAAAACTTCCCATAAATACAAAGTCTTTTTTTTTTCTTTTTTTTTTTTTGTAGAAATCGTGACAAGGGAATGTCACAGACTTATTAATAATTATGAATTAAAAAGGAAAGAAATAAGAGACGTTTGAATTCAGTTGGCATAAGATGCACAATATTCCAAACGCATTTACGTCTGATCGTCCTGTTGTATTTGTACGTTTGGATTTTGGAATCTGAACATGTTGAGATCTGCCTATTCATCAGAAAATAATAATAATAATAAAAAAATATTAAACGAGAGTGGTGATGCGTGGTTGCGTTTTAAGTTGAAAGTTCAGGTACTGAGATTTGTAGTAAGAAATTTTTAATTGTTTGATCTTAAAATAACAGATTCTAAATAATTTGGATTTTTTGAAAGAAATCATCGTGCGTCGTTTCTTGAAAACAGGTATTCTAAGTTTTATTCTTTAGAACTTTGAAGAGGCTGTCTTTATTATGCCATATAGCGGTGATTTACAGTGTAAACATAAGCAGTTTTGTATTAAACACGTGTAAGTAGCCGGAATATGAAACTGAACAGAGTCACGAAGCTTTCACTGTTTACATGGTTGTCCTTTAAATTACATTGCTGAGAAGGTAGTCATATCTAAGTCCGGAACAAGTCTGCGAGAGAATTTTTGCTGTCCATCAACTTTCCAAGGGAATGAATGGGACAGGTGAGGCAAAGCCCATTTCAATCGAATACATTATGCAAATGCATAGTATCTAGTAAAGATGCATAATATCTAGTAGTTCCGGAATTAAAGGAGGGCGAGATGGGGCAAGCGCCCCGGGCGGCACGTTTAGAGGTCGGCAAATACCTAAAAATAAAGAATAAAAGCTCCTAAAAGGAACTAAAATCACATATTAAATTGAAATTGACCTAAACGTGCTCAAAATTTCAATACCTGCGCACTAAGACATTTTCTACATTATTCCATACAACCTACCTTCATCTCTAAGCTTCAAAACCGCGGTTCAAGCTAGATAGGCAGGTCTACTGCCTTATTGGAGTTAGTAATAACGATGCCATGACAGGCTCCAGAGAAGATAACAAAAGTACATTACGTGATGCGAGAGAATGTTGTGACCGTCTCGCCGGCCGGTCGTGTTGTTTGGCTAAAAAACGATAGAAAGTGCGTCAAAATTTAACTTTGCCCCCATAGGAAAATATCTAGATCCGGCACTGGCGTCTAGTGAAGAACCTCCTCGGGAACGGTTTCGACTGTGTACATCCACGAGCAGACGGACATATTTCTAGAAAGACATTTAATAGTTAATTAATTGAACCCAACATTTACTCACCGAAACTTTTATTCTTCTGGACCATGACATAATTAATGTTTAGGTTTGAATATTGCTGCCTATTCAACTTCATTTCATCTCCCCTAATCTTTAAAGAATTATTTTAAGTTAAGAATTAAAAAATATCTATATATCTGTTTTTGTGCAACCACGCATGGTAGTTTCTTTCAGAAAATTAAAATTATTTACAACCTATTATTTTGGAAGTAAACGAATCTTCCATCAGAATTTCTTGCTCCAAATTTCAATACCTGAACCCTTAACTTGAAACGCAACCACAGTTCACCATTCTCGTTTAATCTTTTTTTTTTTTCGTGATGAATAGGCAGATCTCAACATGATCAGATTCCAAAATCCGAACGTACAAATACAACAGGACGATCAGATGTAAATGCGTTTGGAATATTGTGCATCTTATGCCAACTGAATTCAAACGTCTCTTATTTCTTTCCTTTTTAATTCATGATTATTAATAAGTCTGTGACATTCCCTTGTCACGATTTCTACAAAAAAAAAAAAAAAAAAAAAAAAGACTTTGTATTTATGGGAAGTTTTAGTAACCAAGAACCTTATCCCATCTTGCTACCATTAACTTTTTGTTTAGTGCTTTCAAATTATACAAAGTTGATTACCAGCCGGGACTCAAATGCGGAACTCTAGCTGTGATTCATGATCTGACACCTGTGACCATTTGAGCACGACGGTCGTTTATTGCCCTCTATACTGCACTGTTTACATGATTAATCATCGCCTTCCAGGTTTACAATGACATTCTCTCTCATTGATAACAAATAAATCAATAGTTCGTTGAATGTATTGCAGTTCGGAGAATAGCTCTGACCCCTGTTGGTTATTCATTAAAAAAATCACTCGGGGAATGGAATCTGTTTGAGATATTGACTTGGCTCAAACGAATTATTGTTACCTACTGGAAAGTCATCAAATTCATGCACATCTCGGCCTACCTTTACTTCAGAGAATTTCTGGGAATCCCCTAGTTTCTTTTGGGAATCCCTTGCGCAGCCATCGCATAATTTCGAAATATGCATTTTTTGATAGAGCAGGTTGGAAGTCTTTGGTGGTACCTTGTCGCCACAGTTGTACTGTTAATGGTATCGGAAATATAAAGCTCTAAATGTCATTTTTCCCACGCTTTCGGCAGCCTATAGCTCCGAAACTAAGCCTAATTTGACAAATTACAAAGACACATTTTTCCCTTATTTTGATGAGAACTTTCCGCTCCTAGAGTTTTGACAATGAATTTTTGTCCACCCTGTATATAAGAGCGAAGATATTGCGAAAAAGCTAATGAATGCTGATCAACCATAATGTGTAATATTCCATCAAGGAAATAACGGGCTCAATTTTGGCTCACAGATTTTTAAGCATAAGGTATTTTAGATTTGATGGACCAATCCTTTTGTTCGCATCACTGTTCTTTCCAAAAGCATCGTTCGCAAAGAACCAACCTTCACTTCGTAAAATAGACATTGCTCTAGTGAAATTTAATATTGTATCCCTGACTATTTTCCTACCCCACTGAAACCTCGTTTATCAGGATTTGATGGGACTGGAACCGTTGCAGATGAATCAGATTTACAATATTTCATATTATGTCCATGCAAATATAGAAATACGGTAAGAAAATAGTTCATTTTACAAAAACAAAAACATATTTTTATAAATTGGGGAAAACACTGTACAACACTGCAAATTTACGCTGCGGAGAATTAATTAAAGGCGCTCACTTCAATACAATGTATTTTGAAACTGATCAAAGATTACTTCACCTGTATTTTATTTTACGAAATTCGTTCCGGATAAAGGAGTTCTGGATATACAAGGTTTTAGTGTCCTAATATATTTCCATAAAATGTTTGTAAACTCTATTTTATATGGGCTATTTTAGTATCTGTTGAATTGTTGAATTGATTTTATTAATGCTCTTTAAGCATGTAAGGCTCAGGTTGGCATAGGGAAGGGGAAGGGATGCGGGAAGGTGTCGACTAGGACTTATGTTGAAGGTGTCATCCTGGCATTTGCCTGCTGTAACTGAGGACCCGAACGCTACGCCAACACTCTACCACTGAGCTACGGCCGCTCTGTTAGTATCTTTTGACTTCGGTCCGTCTCGAACGAGTGCAATGTATGGTAATCATCCATGTCCCGGGCGTTATTCGAACTCGCAAGTTTGGAGACGCTAGTCTAACGCCGCAGGCTACACGACTACTTTGGTCGGCTATTATGTTTCCATGTTTGTTTCTTTGACAGATTCATCCCTAAAGCCCCTCGTACACGATTCAATAAAGCTTGAACAAGAGCGTTGAACAAGTAATTGGATGAAAATGACGTCACGAGTCAGAGACTCCACACAGGAAATCTCTTGAATTCAAGTCTTCTCATCCAATTCGTCCTATTTAGAACCTGTCCTATTTTTATTGAATTCAATGCACTGATCTACCAATCACATCGCTGGTGACTTGAACACGTGATAACAGTGCTTCCGGAATGCTAAAAATGAAGATGTAACATGGAGCAGGAAATTTTTAAAGCCTTGTTTTTATGATGCGAAATAAAGATATTATCAGAAAAAAATAAAAAAAAATAAAGTATCGCTACAAGAAATTCCATCGCATCTTGCTGAGGTAAAGTGTACCTGATGTTTCTTCTGTAGCTTTTGTACAATCACTATTGCAATAGAAATTGATACAGACGGTTTACTATAATTCCTAATCAAGTTCGTATTGTATTTAGAAGCAGTAGGATATTAATATTTAAAGTACCACTGAGTTGCTCATAATTTATGTGGAAAGGTCGAGTTTTTATTTACTGTATGTAGGATGTTCAAAGCTGCTAAACATAGAAGTATCTGGGTACACTTTACTATACGACACAAAACAATGTAATCTTTTCCAACGTATGTGAAAGTGTTGTAACTTAAAATATAACAAAGTTTCGAGTCATGGAAGTATTAAATTAGAGTGAAAAAGCGAAAAGTACTTGGAACTACTTGGCTGCTTCCACGCTGGTGAGCGAGCAAATTAATTTGTGTATGAAATAGCGAAAAGTACTTGGAACTACTTGGCTGCTTCCACGTTGGTGAGCGAGCAAATTAATTTGTGTATGAAATAGCGAATAGTACTTGAAACTACTTGGCTGCTTGCACGTTGGTGAGCGAGCACATTAAACCGTACATGAATAGCGAAAAGTACTTGGAACTACTTGGCTGCTTCCACGTTGGTGAGCGAGCACATTAAACCATGCATCGCATATAATAAAAAATCTAACCTTCTTTAACCCGCCTTTGCTTATTCAGCATTGTGGCCATGATTTTTGTAGCAAATAACGTGTCATTCATAATACGACGCAATGCTATTAATATACCGCCGCATGCCTACAATCTGCATGTAGTAATGAACGCAAATAAATGTATTCCGACACGAAGTGTCACGATTAGCATGCCTCCACATTGCGCTATCTTGATCAACTGGAGTGCGTATGTAACGAAATAATAATAAAATATGCATTTTCACTTTGGATTGTTAGTTGTCGTTAGATGTTTATAGAAGTGCGTGTAACCGGAAATAAATAGAAATTTATAAGGATTAAAAAGAGTTTTAAATAAAGCAATAAAAAGTCGATGTTCGAGGCATCACCAACTACGGAATCACAGCCGTTAATCAGGTTATTATTTTATTAAAAGCGACGCATATCATGTTTAACATGCACTCCATGTTCCTGCTTTCAACGCAGAAAGTGCAAATCAACTCACGTGCTTTTGGCTCTATCACACTTCCGCTTAACTTATTGAATCGTGTACGAGCACCATCCAAGCACTTTCAACACTACTTGGATACAACTCTTTGATTATACCAGTTGGATCGTGTACGCACTCATCCAACTTCTTGTTCAAGAATTTGATTCAATGTTTATTGAATCGTGTACGAGGGGCTTAAGAATAAGGAAGAGATGCGAGAAGAAGTGGCTAGGCTCTAACTTGAAGATACCATCCGGGTATCCTGGATATTGAATCAAAGACCTTATCAAAACAAAAACAATGCTCTACCAACTGAGCTACTGCTCTCACAGAATGACGCACGTTGAACTCAATTGCAATCACCCTGATACTGCGACCACCAGTCATCTGTACAATCTTGATCCGTTTATGAAGAGTTAGCGCTATTCTAACTTTTCAGAGGCCATGTCTTCTAAACAAATAATAATAATAATAATGATAATAAAAACACTTGACATCTGAATTGCTGGGAACGAGCCAACATAAGACGACATGTCACATGTCACATGGCACCTTCTTATTAAAATTCTAGAGTTAAATCGAAGATGTCGACTTTCAAGATTGTTGCCAAAGTGCCCACGGCCACCACGTAGAATCCCACCCAGATCAGTGTTAACGGAGAGAATGGCGGGCAAATCCCCCTCTCGTAAAAAAAAAAATCCCCGGTTCTTATCACAGAAATAACATAACATCCTTGCTTGGGATAAGTATTTTGCTCCAGTATATATACAGACAATATACACGCATCCCCCTCTCGTCCGAAAGTTCAATTGAAACACTGACCCACATTACCAGTGTGCAACATTTAGTCTCACTCCTTTTGCCCGTTTTCGAATTAACAGGATATTTTCAAACCTTTGCCTTACTATGTACTTTCGCCACTATATTGGCAGCCATGGAATGTTTGAACAGCATAGAAAGATTTTTATATACAATCTGTTTTATTTCAAAATAATAATAAACCATATATTTAGAAAAGCAAATTTCTGTTAGAAGTGAGTGTTAAGATTTAACCGTCATATTGGAAGTCACGTGGAACAATAGGCTACCGTAAATCAGGGTTTCTCAACGTGGGGGCTGCGACCCATAGACGATCACGGGTTGTGTGCAAGGGGGTCGCAAGGGGAGATGAAGAAATAAATTTAACTAGGGCGTAGTTAAAACTAATAAATTTCAAAGAAGATTTTTTATTTTGTTTGCTGCTTTTATAATTAGCAGAGTGAGTCATATTTTGGTAGCGTTGGGTGGCCCCGCCCACTCGGTGCCGGAAAACCATGTGCAGCGTGTAGAACAGGTGAAGGTGGTGGTGGCAGAAATCATGTAACGGCCTGTCTGATCACAGCACTAACGGGATGTGGGAAGAACTACGCGTTGAATACACAGTTGGCAGGACAATGGCTGAGGAGAAACTTGTGTGTCGTGTGCTTCTGCGCCATTACTAGAAAAAGGGGTTGAATGCAGAAGCAGCAGCCAAGGAAATTTGTGCCGTAGAAGGTGAAGGTACTGTCCACCCGTCCACAGCTAGAAAGTGGTTTCAACGTTTTCGGTCTGGTGACACCAGTATCGATGACAAGTCCAAGAGTGGACGCCCTGTGACGAAGGATATTGATGCCCTCCTGAACGCTGTTGAAGGAAACCCAGGAACCAGTACTCGTCAGCTGGCAGATGAGGTCCAGACATCACAAACCAGTGTCGTTCGTCATCTGCATCACCTTGGGTTTCGCTCTAGGCAACCTAGAATGGTTCTCCATGATTTGACTCCCGCTCAAGCTCAACGTGTGACCCTGTGTAAAAAAGTGCTTCGAAACCCAACTGACGACAGGTTTTGGCGGCGGATCATCACGAATGATGAAAAGTGGATCTTTCTTCCTTTCTACAATGGTTTCGACCAGGTACCTAGGCGCAGCCAGTGGTTCAAAGAGGACGGTTTAAAGAGAAGACAATGCTGTGTGTGTGGTGGAATTTCGAAGGTCCGGTGCACTGGGAGCTCGTTCCGTAGATGGGACATTGTATGCTGAACAGCTGCAACGGGTATATGACATTGTGCGCCGTCGTTATCCAGCACTGGTGAACCGAAAGCGACTGCTCCTCCAATTTGCCAACGCTCCATACCACAGGTCAAGAAGAGCCCGCCAGCACATTGCGGACATGGATGGCGTGGACATTTTACCACACACACCCTACAGTCCCGACCTTGTGTCATCTGTTTCGTTCCATGGCACACTTCCTGTGGGGCAGACAATTCCATTCCGTGGATGATGTGACAACTTGCATTACTGAGTTCTTTGCTTCAAAACCTTCAGCCTGGTAACGTCAGGGGCTTGTGTCACTGGTGGAACGTTGTAGAAGGACCATACAGTGTGATGGGATGTACTTCGCCGAATAGGCTTCTGTGATACAGGGAGAAGCGGGTGCTGCACATTATCCATGAAAACGCTACGAATATATGACTCACCCTGGTAATAAAGATAATGTAATTTGCTGAACAGTTGTTGGATCATATAATTAGGATATTTACTATTAGCAAATCAACTGTCATGTTTTGAAACGAAAAGCATGTTTTAAATATGTATATAATGTGTTGAAGACATGGTAAAAGGGAGTCGCAGGATGAAAAAGGTTGAGAGGCGCTGGGCTAAATATAGAAAAATGGCCTGGCAACAACCATATTCGGACTCAGTAAAAACTTTAGTAAACTTTATTTTGTATGGGCCAATCTAGTAACTTTTGATTTCGACCCGTCACGATTTGGGCTATTTACACCTTCGTCAAAATCCACAAACATCTATGCCCCAGGCGGGATTCGAACCCGCGACTTTCCAGTCGCTGGGCTAACGCCTTAGACCGCTGCGACATGGTCGGCATATTCGGCTTATGGATAGTCTAATTAGTAAAAAGCAGTCATTTGAGCGAGTCGCTATAATTGGCCCTAAAAATGTTTTAGAAGGACATTTTAAGAAATAGTGCTTAGTCTAAGTTACATAGCTGGCTACAAATCGAAGCCTATTTTAAACGAAGAGCCATCATTATTATGCTTAGAAGCCTAGTTCAGAGAGTGAGGTGAACGTACCGTATGTGACTCTTAAACACTATTTTAGAAGTTGGAATTAATATTATTTTAAGGCAACTAGCATACTTCGCTTTCATGTGCCTTGTCAAAAATATTTTCTATTGAACAACTATCGAACAGCAGCAACATACCTAGGTATATTTATTTAGTGTTACCTACATAACTAAATACAAACAAACTGCTCATGAAACTTTACTAATTAAACATGGCATTCCAACTTCTGTTCATTCAATCATTTACTGAATAATAGACTTTGTACAAAATGCAACGTAGTTGATTCTATTTGCGTGAAAAATTAATTTTCTCATGAAGAATTCAAGGAGAAAGAATGTAAGATATATTGTATAGACTGACATCTGTTAACATCAGGTAGAATTATTATGAACACAAAAAATATTTAATTTCTTTTCCCATATGCAATCATGTAGTTAGGATATTTTGTATTAGGAAATGCAAATGCCTGCCGAAACACAATGTAAGTGGAATATATATAATTATCCAATACAATCATGTAACGGAGTGTTTAAGAGTGTTTTGTCTGACGAAGGCCTTGATAGACCATCCGAAACTGTTACCTTGTTAGTGTCTGTTTTTTTTTATATACAATAAAGTGAAATGTATAATGCTTGTTAGTAGAATTTACTTTCTAAAAGATTTTTTAAAGTGCAGTGAATTTGCACTTTTGAATACATAAGTATTTAGGTGTGTTTGAGTAATCAAAAATCTACACCAAAGTAACATTTCGGTGCAACATTTGAACACGACGGCGCTTACAAAAAAGTAGCGCATATATACATTATGCTACGTCTGATTATTTTATAATTTCTTTGGTTTGATTAAAATGTTCAGGTCGTAGCAGGGTTGCCACATTTCTATTCATAGGTTCTGTTCCGAGTGTCTGAAGGTGCGAAAGTACTTTTCACGAAAAAACAAAACAAAACAAAGAACACTTTAAACTGTTTTTTAGGGCAACCCTGAACTTCTTTTGAAGTTAAAAATTACTACCGATTTTAAATATACTTTTCCTTATTAATTACTTCATTAAGACTTTTGTTTTCACATCTTAAAAATTCTCCTGGTTCACCTCGTCATAACAAAGATGGTTCTAGAAGTATGACCTTACAAGGGAGGGTCACGATATGTTGTTGCTGAAATCCGAGTCAAACATAATGCATCTCATGGAGAGATATGGTTATAATGATAAAATGAACTGTATGGGCGGTAACAGCACTATGCAGTAAGTAACGAAATGAGTGCAGGCCCGCTCGCAAAACTTTTATCCGGGTCCCCTTTATAAAAGTGTATAGCAAACACAAGTAGTGTTAGTGTATACTGCTACTGACGATACATTTAAATTGAGGCTTAATACCAAATTAAATGGACCCCAAGTAATTGACTTACCCGGGGCTCAGCATTACCTCCCTTATTAACAACAACTTAGGGGCGTGATCATGTCTAGAATGCTTAAAAAATAGAATTTGAGTATTTTTGTAACTTTTGGTCGTAGCGCCACCTTGCACCGGATATACACTCTAGACGTCGTAAGGTGGTGATTAATATGAAGTCAATCCGACAACTTCATCGATATAACGGAATCTCTCACATAACGAGTGGTAGAATATACTTCTTCTTTGGCATCTTCCAGAAGAACGAAAAAAAAGTTGATTTCCTTAGTAGCCTAAATTGTTAAAAATCACAGTGACGTTGAAAGGGTCATGTCGTTAACTACATCCCTTGCTAACAAATGGGAGATTGCCCTAACATTATCCGGATCAATCAAGTTTTTAGTTTGTGCCTTTTGCATGCAATATTTCTCCTTAAATTAGAAATTAAAATTGTATTAAATAATATAAATCTAGAAAATCGGACGATGGCCCTCTTTTACTTGGACCCGCCCGCATTGCGGGCTTTGCGGGCCCGAACGTTACGTCACTGGCACTATGGCTTACGTCCTTCCCTTGGTATGGAGAATACTAAAATTTCAGGTGCGATGGACAAGGGGAACCGGAGCTTGGGGGTGGGGACGGAACCTCGAAATTCATAGTTGCCATCTCGTAACTATGATAAACAACTTACGTAAAGCACATACTACAGTGTTGCAAACTATGGATACGACAGAAAGTTTTTCGCTATCTTATACAAACTGCGTATTTTCCTAGGATATTTCATGTAGTGTCATATCCACAGTCTGCAGCACTGCAGTGTGTGCTTTTCATATGTTGTTTATCATAATTAGATGGCAAATACCTAGTAACACGACGTAGTGCTATTTGAAAAGATTAAACATTATACCGGGTTGGCAGCAATGACAACCTGGTGACAACATGTTTTCACTCCTGAAATCCACCATGTTGTTAGAAACAAATTTGAGCAAACGAGTTTTTTATTCAATGCATCATTTCTGATTTATTGAGAATTATCCATTTTTCTTTCCATTGTGAGGCATCGACTTTGGGCTCCAAGTTGGAAACGTATCTCCAAAACGAAGCTGAATTTCATTCATGTTCATAGGAACTTCTTTACTTGTTTCGATGTCAGAAATCAAATCCCAAAAGTAAAGCACTTTTTTTTTTCTGAATCACCCATATTGCCTTTATTTAACTTCTGTGAATTTCGAGGTTCCGTCGCTCCCTAGCCCCGGTCTCCCTTGTCCATCGAACCTTAAAGTTTAGTATTCTCCATACCTTACCATGTTCTAAGAGATGGATTATGTTTGAATCGTATGTCAGCGACAAAATATCATGACCCTCCCTTGTTATGAAAATGTTATTATATAAGCCATAAGTGGCGTTTTACCTAAGCTTCTTGAGAAGATGCAAAATTAATTTTGAATTTAGCCTGTAATCTTTGAAAAGTAATTTATCCGAAAGATCTGTTTAAACATGTAGTGTGAACTGACAAGTAAAACTGGAAATAATTATGTTCTTTCCAAGTCACAAACAAGTGACAAAGTGGCAGGAAGAAGAAACTTACAAAAATAATGTTTTCTGACAACTCTACATACGGACACGATATCTGAATCTTCTGTGCAGATCTGAATCAAGAACATGCGTCGACGGAAGAGGAACTTGCAAAGAGTTGCTTTACCAACATGTGTGTTAAGACTGAAGAAGTAAAGAAATAAACAAATGAAATCATATATGTATATATCTCATATAAATGGGTGTAGTTTAATGCCTGTATGACTAAAAATATCAAATAATAAAACATTCTTTATGCTTGAGTTCTGAATTATGAAAATCGGAACAATCTGCGTCCCGACGAATATTCCATAAAGAATATTTTGCAATCAGACAAACGGTCCTAAAATCGGTACGGGTGGCAACTCTGAAGAGTCGTAGTGCTAGTTACGGACAGTTGAGATTGTTCATATGAGTGATAATATGAAAACGAAAGAACTGCTTACACTAAATGGAAAATGGTTCTATTGTAGTTAAGCATTCTATTGTAGCTAAGCTTAATTAATAATGAACCTAAATAACATATTTACAGCAATTTCAAATGTCCACTACGAGATACAAGGTAACCAAATTTTTTTTGCCGTTCTAGAGCAGTGATAAAAGAGAAATACAGTGGACGGTATGTACCTTTAGGTTTTGAAGTAAGCTCCATCAGCATCCAACACCTTTTGCTACGTTCCTGTAGCTACATAATATCCTGATTATAAAAGCCGGCGGTCTTCGAGGCAAAGAAGTCCGTGAGTGTGTTCTGCAGGTCTTCCTCATTGGCGAAGGATCTCCCACGGAGGTGGTTGTTGAGGGAACGAAACAGGTGGTAATCGGTTGGCACAAGGTCCGGTGAATATGGTGCATGGCACAGTGTCTCCCAGCCAAGTTGCTGGAAGACCTCCCGGGTCCTCTTTGAAACATGTGGCTTGGCATTGTCGTTGAGGAACAGCATACCCTTGCGATTCACCAATACCGGCTCTTTCTGTCGCAATGCACGGTGCACCCTTTGCAACTGCTGTGAGTACAGGTCAGCAGTGATGATCTGACCAGGTGGAAGGAGCTCGTAGGCACTTAGCGACAAGTCCACCATACAGAGAACCTTTCGTAGGTGCAGTCTGAGTGTGAGGAATAGGATCATGTGGCGACAACCAATGTTTGGCACGCTTGGAAGTGTCATAGAGGACCCACTTTTCGTCACCAGTGAGCAAGCGATCAAATATGGGTGTGTTAAGGTGCCGAGAGCAACGACAAACAGGCTTTCACTCGTTGTTCCTTGTTGGCTGCCGACAATGTGTGAGGTACTCACTTGTTTAAGCTGTATGACTTCCCTATCCCATTCAGCGGAAACATGAAACCTTTGTGCAAGTTCATCACACGTTAGACCACTGTCCTCCTCGATGGCCGCTTTAAGGTCCTCGTCATCCAACACATGTAGTCGTCCACTGCGAGGTTCGTCAGCAAGGCTCACATCTCCTGAATTGAAGTTCTAGGACGAGTGTCTGACGGTGCGTTCGTTCGCGGCATTCTCACCAAATGCTTGGTATATGCGGCGACTTGATGCGGCAGCTGACAGGCCGCTTTTAAAGTCATACAACAAACACACGCGAGAAAGCTGCATCGATACCTCCATTTTTCTTTTACACTGCACGAGCTATGATTGCTGTGGTTGAGCACCGTGCCTCTATTATTGAAGGTCGATGGTCAGACTAACTCCCGATCACTTGACAGGCCCGGGCGTCATTTAGTTTCCTCTCTGTGAGTGCATGATTAATGGGACGTCAAAACCGGCAAACATTATTTTGGTTACCTTGTATTTAACTGAAATTTCCAGTGGATTTTGTGTATCATTTCAATTCATTTCATTTCATTTATTCTTCTTTCAAATGGCGGAGTTAAGGCATAACCTTTTTTTCCACTCAACCATTTGATCATTCTACATAAAATTTACATGATATAAATATGTATAATTAAACACTACAAAAGAAACAAAAATGGACACTAAAAATTATACAATATCAACTACAATTAAAAGTGAAGAAATATATAATATTACAATCATAAATTGATTACTAAAAGAGAGAAAAATACTACCTATACTAACTAGAGAGAAAATAATAACAATAATAAAAATAATGATGATATACAATATAGTTTTGTCTTGATCTGTACACTCGGTGTGTCTAGTGTATCCGCGTCCGCAACAGGATGCCTATCTTACAACTAACTATATTCAAGTGGACACCCAGATCTAGAAATGGTTCTAGATAAATTGGCGGGAAAAATTATTAACATTGTTTGTGGTACGACTCTTATGAATATCTGGCGCTATTTTACACTCAATGTCGCACACTACGATGATATCACTGATATCCACACATCTTTATATCTTTAGCCATCAAGATGGCGACATTGATACATGATTAAAATTCACTAGACTCTGTCAGACTCTACGTCCCCTGAATAACTTTAAACGCGGTATTCGTGTTCCATTCTACGAAATGTTTAGTCATATTGATTATTAAATATTCTTGTAATTTTAATCCTTATTACGACAGAGATGTGATTCTTGCGTCACTGTGAAGGTCTTTGACAGACCTTTAATTTGATATGCAACACTTGCCCCTCCCTATGAAATTGAAAATTTGACCTTGAACTTGGACCCTTTGACCTTGAACGGTAAAAATGACGGTACCTCCGGTTTTCGTGAAACTCGGAGAATAATGATCTTTTATTGATAAAGGCAATAAGAATGTTCCAAAATGGGACACCCATGAGAAGATGAGCATGTTTTAAATTTTATTTACGACTGTTAAACATTATTGGCACAGGCTGGGATATAGTATTTGGACTTACGTTCCCGCTGTGTGCAGTTTCAAGAAACAATATTGTAATTGTATTGGTTAAGAGACTAGTGACATTAAAAGTAATGGTGGCAATCTGGGTAGTGCATCTCGGGCCATGATGACGGTTGGGGGTGGAATCGATCTCAGTTTTTTTTATCAAAAACAAGAAGCATTAAGATTAGGTGCAGTAATATAAAATTATGTTTGTGTCATAGACGATTGCAGTGGATCCGATACGGAAGGTTGTTTTACATTTAATTGTGAAGGACTTTTTTCTAACGATCTATGGTGTACTTTGTGATTCTGAATCGTGGCATTTTTATCAATATTCCTCAGATGATTCATATACTTTTCTATGTTAAGTTTAGTAACACCTAATTATTTACATACATCTCCTAGTTGATGTTTTAATATTAATACTGAGTATTCTGTATGCTGTAATTGCCGCTTTAGTATTATTTCATTAGTATTAGTTTTACAAACATTATCCTCCTGAGGCACATTTCTTGAGGCTCACTTCTGAGAATAGCTTCTTTCAAAGTTGGAAAGAAGGTAGCTAGCTATACCTTGTCTACCCGAAATTATGGCAGACAGGGTCCATTTTGATATAAAAAAAGGTTATATTTTTAGTAATATTACTAAAAGTACATGAAATTTTAGCTTCAGCTGATATTAATAATCTTCCACCTGTTATTGACCTCAAGAAAGCTGAATTTGTCAAGTTACTTCCTTTAATCCGCAAACGTATTTGCCGTATTCTGATCCAAAATATTATAAGAGAAGCCTGAATCGAATAACACGTCCGTTGATCTGTTTTGGATAGTTAGTAGGATTATCAACCTATCTTGATCCCTGTTTGTACTAAAATCCAATACATTACCACCAGATGTCATTAATCGATATGCCAACCTCTAAATACTCGGTTTGGTTATTTGGATTTATTGGATAACTATCAGATGGTTCTACTGTATTAACTATTGCTGGAGGTAAACCTCTTTTCTTTGCATAACATTATTTAGTGATTTTTCTTATGGCAATAAGAGTATACCTTTCCGTAAGCCGGGCATCTGTTCATGACGTGTTTATAACCACATGATCGGCACTCAATTACTTTGGGAGATACAATTCTAGTATTATCTTTTGTTTGATTAAACCTTGCATTTGCAAAATCGACTGACTCTTGAATTTTATTTATATTAGATGTTCTTATGGCGTTAGTTAACATCTTACTTTGGTTTTTAACAGTTTCAAATTGCTGGACAATGAAGATGTTTTTTTTTCAGAAGAAAGTTCATCCTCATGGAGCAAACGTTTTCTTAACGAAACATCTAAGACTCCAAGAACCTATTGGTCCTTGCATGGTTTACTTTCAAAATTACCGAAACAACATTTTGAGGCCTGACATCTTAGTTGTTCTATATATTCTTAAATGCTCCGTCCTATTTGTTGAGTCATTTTATGGAATTTGTATCTCTCAGTAGTGATATTTGTTGATTTTGTATATATTTTTGTTAGTCAATCTACTAGTTGGACAAATGACAGTTTAGTTACATCAATTGGCTTAACAATATCCTTTAATTTGCATATGTTTCTGGATACATTGAGGTCAGTAGTATTTGTTGCTTCCTTTCGTCAGATAAATTATGCATCGTAACATATAGTGAAAATCTTTCTAAATAATTTTGAATAGACTCTCTAGAGATCCGCAATTAATTGTCGCCAAAGTTATTATTATTATTATGTAGTGATTCTACTTTTTGATGTCTGTTTTGAGTGTTACTTAAAAGATTTAATCTTATTCTACACACGCATATATCAATAATATCAACATAGCATATATCAAATGGTCTGCGGAGTATCTAAACTTCATCCCCTTAAACATACAAAAGAAAACATGGATTTATACTGGTATTAAGATGCTCGCAATATATCTTTATTGCATAAATGAAACAACACATTTTTTAAATATACGATCAGAAAAAGTAGAAAATACTTCACCATTATGCAGAATAGATTCTCAACTAGTAACTTCCTAGACCTTAATTCCAAAAGTATTCCATGTAGCGTCTGCCTTCTCTCATTGAAGCTCAGCTGATTACAACTGAATTCCACGGAAGCCTAGACGCACACGCATTGTGTTACCAAAAATGCTTTTGGTAGCTTATTTGGAGAGTAAGGCAACTCCTTCAACTTGGTTAAACCTGAACCAGGCGACATAGTAAATATCAAGACAGAGCGGGTTGCCACTCAGCTGCGCTGAGACAAGTATGCTACTACACAAAGGCCAATTACCAAGCAGACAAGAAAATAATCGGGATACAAGCAACCACAAGGTTCACACCACACCGGAAGCAGTAACAGGTAGCTAAGAAAAATATTGGCTCAAGTTTTCTGATTGATTTCATCACAGAACACTGATGCACTAAGCTTCCAAAAAAGTATGTCTCTTAGACATCGATTAATTCTCAGGGGAAAATCGCAGACATACAAGGCTCACTGCCAATGCAATAGAGGCTCCTGCTTCTTCAAGTTCAATCAACATTCTCTGGCTCTCTAATACGTCGTAGAAGCATTATATAATCCTCAGAGCAGTATTCGCAACTCAATATTATAAAAAATGTATATTTACTCGACGTGGAAAATCAACTATCACATAAACACTGTATAAACTGAATTTTACCTGCTTCAGACAACGACATTAACATAGTTTTCCTTTATTCCACAGAGCCAATATAGCACATACGTAGTGTTTCAGTTATATATATATATAACAGCGATCACAGTGAGAGCTTCAGCTCTCCTCTCCCAACCCGTCTGGTCAGCGTGGGAGCAGTAGACCAACTCCTCCCTCCGGGGAGAGGCCTCATCCAGTAGTGGATTGAATATGGCTGTGATTTATTATTATATATATATATATATATATATATAATATACAATTCGTTAGTCTTAATAGTAGTGTACCAACATTGACCGGGATGAATCACAAGAAATAGGAGCCAAAAGAAAAGAGAAGCAAAAGAAAATACTTCTGCTGCAACAGAAACTGGCAATTCTGCTCAGCATGAAACATACATCAGAGTCTAGGATTGATCTAAAGATGATCGAATGTCAAAACAAGAACCCAATAACAACTGCAACGAAACATAGAACTGTTCTGATATACAAACTGAAGGCAAAACACAATGAACTCCATATCTGAACTTTAGAAAAGCTAGCTGCAGACATATATTGAGCTTCCACCTTTTGCATCAAAATAGAATAACCACTATTAGTTACCTCTATAGTTTAACTAGATACAATTTTTGTTATATATACATATATAGGATAATTTTATATTTCTTGAAGCAAATGCTCTGATTCATTCCATCTTTTATTTCAAAATATCTAAGCAAAGTGAAAACAAGCTAAACCGACAGAAATGGACAATTTCAATTTGAGTTTAAAAATGAATTTCTGATAATATCTGAATAAACAATTACTGGTTAACATAACACAGTTTCTCCCTTTGAACACAAGCTTGCTTAATTAATTACAGGACTATTTGAATGAAATAGAGTCATCTTCAGTTACAGGTGTTAATAAAATATAGTTCTAGCTTGAAAACACAAAATAAGCTGGCTGTATATTAATACAAATTATCGCAAGATTTTATACTACTTAGGGAAACAAACTCACAACATTCCTCGCAGTCATTATTATAGTGCAAAATTGAATTATTAATGTTCATAAATGATTTGTTATCCATAATTGCTTCCATGATTATTATTCAATAAATCAAATATAAGTTAACTAGAGTTTCTATAGATTTTTAACATTTAATCCTATTAATGAAAATAAGAGCTGAAAAAGTAGTAAAATTGAGGGATCATCAAAATGACATACTAATAAATATCCAAAATTCAAAATATTAAGGAAATACAATTAGGATCCCTGTTTCAGAAAGCAAAATGTTCACAAATGAAACACATGTACCTATACGGATATATTTTCACTCCAACAACTTATTACTAGAATTGGAATATTCAAATATATTTTTAAATGATGAGCAACCACTATATTCTACTCAAATTCGAGGAATATTAAGTATGGAGAACTCAAAAAATTGGATTTCTACATACCATACCAATACATATATTTAGTAGCACCACTTATAAAATTAATACTAATAACATAAGAGAAAAGAGTATGAGATAAACATGGCAAGAGCACATAATGGGCAATGAGCACAAATAATGCTCCACTAACCCAAAAAAGAGGTGACAAAGCAATACGAATCTTCATATGCCCATCAAAGACGTGACAAAAGTGTGTATAATACCGCCTATCAGACAGTAACAAATCCAAACAGCGCATTGCTGTTGAAAGGACAAGACAAGGGTGTGTATAGTCCCTAAGGACTGCAATGGACATGGTCACTAAGGACTGCAATTGCTTAGCTATGCTATTGCTCTGACGAGTTCGGATGCTTCCTCCGTTACTGTGCTTGAGGCCGAATTGGTAACTCAATGACTGATATGTGTGTATTTTATTTCTACTTTTCGTCCCGTGCCTCCGATAGCACTGTTTCCTGTGTAATGACCTCTGGCGTTGTTCGCCCGTGCATGGCACGATATAGAGTCAATCTAAAGTGATCTCATAAAGTGAACTAAACTTTACATGGGGATATCTCGAGATCGAAAGAAGCTACTGAAATGGGATTTTGTGTGTCCCTATTGAGAGGAATATGGTTCATTTAATCAGAGAAATAAGAATCGGAGTGATCGTTTTTAACGTACTCGTCGTGGAAGACAATGAAAACTTTGTAATACGTATTCACTCGTCCAAAACGTCACTTGGTATCCTTTGCATTTCAAAATTCTGACAAAAACAATGATCAAGAAACAGAGCGCTAGTTTCTTTAAGAATAAATGAAAACTGTTTGCCTTGTATTTAATATTTTTAAAGTGATTTTTACAGACTTTCCTTTAGTTTACAACGGTTCGTGGTATCCTCAAATCTTGCAACGTTAACTCATTTCTCGACGTCATACAATGATGGAATTTCGCACAGCGACGTAAGTCGGGTTGCAGAATGCTTTAGGATGAAACAGTTTTTAAAGAACGAAATAACTCGAAAAACATATAAAAAACATTTTTAGAAACTGACTTTTCTTTAAAAATAAAATATTACAGTTCGTACTAAAAAAATATTTATGCATGATTAAAAAGACAATTGAAGAAGTTATGGAAGTGACTGCATATGAGAGCGCGCCCTATGCTTTTCTGTTTAGTCATGTGTAAACATTTTTTTACTTTTTATTACGAACTGTTTTATTTTGTTTTTTAAAAGAAAAGTATGTCTTAAAAACTTTTATTACATTTTGTTCTTAATAACAGAATCAAATGTTAAATTTTTGTACCTTGACATTTAACATTTCAGGGCAATGAAACAAGTTGACACGTGTGCAGTATATATGTTAAACATTGTTATACATTTGTGTCTTTAGGTATTCATTATATTCTTATTCACCACAAAAATATTTTCATTTCAAACAAAGGCAGTGTGTCATTACAAGAAACAATATGGAATAATTAGTTGCCCGTCTACTTGTTAGTGAATCTATTGATCTGTTTATGAAACTCTATACTGGTGGGAGTGTGTTCACTGAAATAACAAAACTGTCAACTATTACGAACGATAAGTCTCCTCATGATTCTATTGTAAATAACGCAAGAGCAGGAAAGCCTGTGTGCGAGTATGTTTACACAATTTAACATATTAACGACACGCCATATTATGATCTATCATTTCGTTGTAGTAGCTTGAATTGGTCTTACGTTCGAAGCTGGAGTAGAACTTTAGTGTCGCAACAATTTTGCTTTTCTTTTCACCAGAGAATACATGAATTTGCTGTCAAATCTTTTACCTTTTTGTGTTGAAATCAAAATATACCGTAACAACTGTTTTTGCTTCGTGTTTGGGTTATTAAAACTAGCTTACGTAAAATAAACGAAACTACTTGCCGGAGTCTAAATTCAGCATTGAAATATGCTACCAAATTAGTAACAATTAAAAAGAGGAATAGGGCAGGGAGAACAAGAAAAGTGAACTGGCTACATTGCGAGGCACGCAAATGAAACAGTCAGTGAAGTTTTCGAAAGGCGGCAACATGGACGATGCCTAGCTACGAGCGAGAAACTCTAGTGTCCTTTTAATCACTGTCAACTTTATTCAGAGTTTCGCCTTTTCAACATTGCTAACAATATTAAAAGTATGATCAGACCTAAACGCGAAATTGAGGAAAGCATCTTAACAGTGAAATTATAAGTGTTGAAATCCAATAAAAAATCAAGTGTGAAGACCGAGAAGGAAAGCAGGATAGTTCCAGAAGATGGTGACCATTACTATGGGTGTTTAATTTTAAAAACTCAAATAGTATAATTAACATTTGCTGATATAGCATATAGTATATATTTATCATTTGCTTTTCTTAATAGAGTTTTTAAATTAATAACAAGACAAATGAAGTTTTTGTAGTTAACCAAGTGCATCAACGAACTATTTTATTAACGTATTGTAAACAGTAATTAACTTTATTTTAAACAAAAGGCTTGTTAGAGATTTTTAAAAGAAAACAAAAACAATGTTAACTATTTACTATTGAAGAAAGTAACCTAAATTTTATCCAAGAAAAGTGAAAACTAAATATAGTAATCGGCAATATGGCGTCCTAGTGTCGTTACGACGCAGAGTTTATAGTTTTTATTCAACAACATTTCAACATTTTTTGGCCCTCCCAGTGAAAAATCATAATAATTATTGCTTCTAAATACTTCATCTATCATTCAATCTTGGTCTTACTTCAAGAATTGAAATTGGAAGTGTTTCTTTCATCAAAATAAAATAATGGTTTGCGGATAGTGTAGTGGAGTGATAGGAAAGTGCTAGAAGATTAAACGACAACGATTAAATAACTTTCAATAAAATGTTATTATAATGACAACTGACTCTTCGACGTTTTTAAACACCACTATCTATTAATAAATGGATAATCAGGTACTAAGTGTAATATCAAGTACTAAATGACCAGTCTTCCGCTATGGTTTGACTATAATTAAATAGTTACTGATGGATAATTAAATCAAAGAAACAAACGAAAACTAAATATAATAAAATTGTTAGCGAAAAAAATAGTGACTCACTTTAAACTTGTTACCTGCGAGAAAAAACTTCAAACAATACTATGTTACTCTATTCATAGCGTTATATTGGCAACATACAATAACATATTCGAGAATTCAATTATATATGTATACTGCGTACACTGAAAGCTTATAGACTACAAAAAGAGATGGGATTTAGATAATTCCACACCTCGAAACAGTAATTTTGAATGCAGCTCCGAATGAATATTAAGACTAAGACTACCTAAAGTAACCTAACCTAATAATCAATTTTTAAAGATCTGAGAGGGTATCTAAAGTGTAGCGAAGCATTACTTCCTGCCTATCTTCATAGAAATCATGAAGTCTAGTAAGTGTATTTGTTCACAACATTTTTACTCTTATTCTTCATCAATGAAGAAGAAAAAGAAAACGGACAATCAGAATTGGTTATCGGTTATTCAGTTTTACTTTGACAATTCAACACTTCATGGGCTGAGATACATTACGTTGAATGGAATTTCAACTCTTGACAGGTAAGTGATTTTCCTTCTAGTTTGTGGTACGCTGTAAATTTGATTAGGAATATGCTTGCTTTTATACAACAAAGGTTATGTAATTTATTTAGTTTTCTTTGAACTCATAAAATGTTGTCTTTGAACTCATAAGGAAACCGTATTGGCTGATTATTCTGGATCCGGTGAAATGAAACGCGGTGGGGCGCCGACGCAAGCATGTTGAAATGAAACATCTCTCGGGCAACACTGTCGGAATATGGAACACCAAACCGGAATCGCATCCAACAGATGGCCTTAACGTCACCCGAAAACAATCCACACACTGACCGTCGTGTTTCGCTACATAACGAGGATTGAAGCATAAACATATTAAAAGAGAGCTGTGGAGCAAAAACTGAAAATACATGCCAAACGAGCGAAGACGGGGCGCAATAAAAAGATACAACATAAGATAAAGCTTAAAACATAAGAATAAATCACTACGTCAACACACACAGCACGTAAGGAAGAAGGCTGGAAAAGAAGTACCAAGATCGAAGAAGCCTGACCCTAGCAAAAGACGAAAATAAAAGTGGATGAAACTAAGACACTTGCAATCTAAGCATGCAGAGAGACTAGAAGCTCCCCAAAACCGCACCTACCAAAGTATGGTGGAAAAGATTTGCAGACAAACACAAAGTGTGTTGAAAAAATCCTATAAACTTCACATCACAATCTGCATTCTCAAAGCTCCATGCAACAGGCTCATAAAGACAATGCAGAGAGGAAACACTAAAGCATGCGAAGGACAGACTTCATCGCAACGGAGAAAGGTTCGTTACCAATCGGAATACAATCCTAGGCTTATTCGGCAAAGAGGATGGCTGAAAGTTCATTCCTACCGAATACAAAGATCATTCCAATTTACCAGTTAAAACATTCGAAGTGCAGCATCTGTCGGTCGCATTAAAAGACCATCAAGCTGGGGAGGACAGTGTCCCTACACCCCAAGCAGAAAAAACGAAATATACTTTGGTTTTCCCACAATGTCTCGACGCGGAGAAATTTATCCACTCTCATAAAATAAAAACTATAATACACTTGGAGCCTATATCATACTTCGTTCCGCTAGCTGCAAAACATTCTTTACCCACTAAACCAATGAAGCCGTGGTCACATTTACGAGACGTCCGCCACTGAGCACTGAGATTAGTATAGGTAAAACATACACCTAGCGCGCGAAAACTGATACTGTTTAAATTTAGAAATACTGACCATAATGAGCCATCTTTACTCTATTCCGGACCAAATAAAAATGTCACCTGATATTGATATGGATATATGGTTGTGGAGCATCGTTTGATTAAATACTGAATTTTTAATTTATTAGAATGAAATATTTATATTGTTTGTTTTATGGATTAATTTGAATTGAAAAGATTTTTAAGAGTTTTACTATTGTTATTGATTTGAATTGCCTTTAAAGTTTTTATTACAATTAACATTTACCTTATTTTGGAATATTTGAACGAAACAATGAAGAAAGAGATTCATGTCTTATTTAATTTCAGGCGATATTGTAGAAGAAATAATTAAATGTATTTTCAAAAGTGTAAAAAGAATTTTGGTAGGAAATAAAAAAGAATGTAATTTAATTAGGTTTAATTTGAGAATGATTATGGCAAAGGTAGAACATGTGTTTCTGTCAGTAAGAATATGAATTTTGCAATGTAAAGTTGCAATGTCATATAAAGTTTGTTATACTAGGTAAGTAAGAAGTTATGTTTCATATCTTTGTTTAGTAGAAGAAGTTTTCAATTTTGATTTTAAATAAATCGATTGATTTTGCCTTCGAGGCTATAGCAAAGTTTTTCATTAACTCCGTCTTAACTAGATGTGGCAGAGTTGCAGCTCCGCAAGGATTTATTGGCTCTTGTCCTTTAAATAGCTTGTCCCGATGAAAGATTTTACGAAGGGGAAAGCGAATAGTCTCCACTGTGCTCGTCAGGAAGGAAAATATAGCAATAACAGACTTGGAGCAGTTACTTTCTTTTCTCTCCGTGATAAGTTAGATATAGACCATTTCTTCATATTATTATAGATAAACCTACAATTTCTGGTTTTTAGATACCCTGGGAGGTTGTATGAAGAGGGAAATTACACGAGCTGGCTGGCAATTAAATATTAAAAGGAATTTACGACGAAGTATTATTGTATTATTTTCTACAAATATTACTACGTAACAATAATACATTTCAAATATTTCATTGTTTCGTTCAAATATTCCAAAATAAGGTAAATGTTCATTGTAATAAAAACTTTAAAGACAATTCAAAGCACTAACAATAATAAAACTCTTTAAAATCTTTTCAATTGAAATTAATCCATAAAACAAACAATATAAATATTTCATTCTAATAAATTAAAAAATCAATATTTAAACAAACGATGCTCCATAATCATGCTCCATGCTTTTTTTATGTTAACCGGGTATGATTAAAGTACTATGAAAATCCTATTTGACATAAAATATCGTCTAGGTTCAACATTTTATTCTCGTCGGTATCGTTCTCATGAGCCTTATTCATGTTCTCAGATAATTCTTGTTTCTTATTTACATCACCATTGTCTCTTGCTTCTTTGCTTCCTTCCAAGATCTCGACAGTTTTAACACCGTATTCTTAGGCTTAATTCAAATATTACTGGCATCGGAATCCTCCCATCTTTGTTTACCCAAAATTCTAGCTTGGTTTGACGCTCTTCCAATATTATGATAGACTCTGTAAATTTTCTAACAGCCTAGTTATTTCATTGCAATTAGTCAATTCTACTTACATCTCCTGTGATTACGCCATTGTGATATGAATTGGTATTGATTTTGAGAACTTTGATATCTTTGTAAACTGGCATTGTTTGTGAATTAATGATTAACGTTTATTTTAAATAGTATACCTAAACTGATTTAATCGTCTTCTCCAATTATCCATCAATATATCCATCCCAGGGTTTCCTAGAATGGGAATATGTAGCTCATTCGTGATAACTATCCATTCGATGTAATACAGACTTTACTTGTAAACAGTAGGTATAACTAATTTTCCAATAAATGTCAATTCCTGATTTTTAAAGTGCGTAACTTTACATCGCTCTCCTCGATAAGATGTTCTAAATGTAAAGTCTGGATGGAAGAGAGTCCCATTAGGTTGTTACTACTAGCACCGATGTCAACCAACAGGTCTATATTGACTCGATTAATTCGTATTCATACCACAAATGCAGGAGAAGTATTTCTGTTCGTTGTGTAGTGAATTGAATAAATCCAAAAATCATTAAGTTCTAAACCAACTTCCATGTGTGCAAACTCATTTTCAGTGGTTCTTCCATATTATGTACAACTCTAGATCGAGATTGCTTCTTTTGTGATTGAATTCGTATTCTTTGCTCACATTTAATTTGAAAGTGGTTTGATTTATTACAAAAACTGCACTTTTTCCAAAACGCGGGACATTCAATACATAGGTGATTTTTGCTACAATACTTGTACCCGTACACCATGGTGCTTGAATTAACTTGAATTCTTTGCCTGTTATTTGAACTTGTTAATTGATTTACTTCGTTACCTAACATAGATACTTGACCAAGATGTCTTGCTAATATTGAACTATCTCTGTATATCATTTCTTGTTGGATAGCGATGTTGGATGCTTTTCATATGATAGGTCATCGGTTGATTATGACCGTTTACATAAATTATTAACTACAATTCCAAATACTAATTTAGTAGGAAGAGCATCCTACTAAGAGCATCCGCAAATTTTCCGAATTAGCATATATTTTCTTGAGATCTTAAAAATGGTAGATACTCTTTAATCGACTGTCCTTTACTTTGACATAATTTGTGAAACGTAAATCTTTCTGTTATTAAGTTCGTTTTTACTTTTACTGCAAATAATATTGTAATAAGGTTTCTTTTATTTCGACGTACGTTTAATCACTTACGCTCTTAGGTGGTAATTGATCACGTATCTGACCATGTATGTGTGTCAACCGAAGTTAAGAGAAGCGCTAATTTCCTTTCCTCTTTAACATCAAGCACAAGACAATGTTGATGGAATCGCTCTAAATAGTTCGATCTTGTTTTCAAGTGAGTTGAACATCGAAAGTGTCAGCTACATACCCACCACGATTTACCACAGTTCGTTAACTCGTCGTCACCGAACTAATGTCGTTATCTGTAGGTTAATTTGGAATAATGGTAATTTTGGATCCTGAGACTAGTCGCATTATTCAATAATCTTAAGTATGCGTCTCAAAAGTAGCTTTAGGTTAGGCCGAGGTAATACCCTGGAGTAGACCTGTTATCAATTGTTTAGAATCCATATCAATCCAACTTCAGCAAGCAAAACTACAAATAGATTAAATATCTTGATAAAAGATTCACTTTATTACATACCATATACTGAAGTCAAGCCTTGGAATTCCAAACCCAATTATAATTACTGGTGATATGAGGACTATGTACCATCAAGTGACGAAATTCCTCTTTCCACCAGTTTAGTATATCTGTAAGATAAAGTTGCAACAATAAATATAGTTGAATCTTAATTATAACATACTTTCATGAGAATATTAGTTTCCAGGTTGCTTGTCAATATCAACTTGAAATGACATCTAACGTACCACACAAATTGCAAATGATTACTCTTAAATAATAAATTAGATTAATACTCGACATCCTTCAACTAATATACCTATCGGCATTCAATTTCAAATATGAAATATTTTTAATAATACCAGTCAAACGGAAAATATTTGATACAATGTTCATATATCCATATGCACTGATTCCCATAAATACCATATATCTTCAACAACAAGCAATAATCTAGCATCGTTCTTTCAAACAGTTGTCTAACATCCTCTCGGAACTAATAGGCCATAACTTTTCAATGAAATCACCCTATCAGGAAGGAAAAGGTATTTTTTTAAGATAATGTTTCCAAAACAATTCTCTTGTACATACGAGTATACATTCTCTTGTATACGTGCATATTGCACATCACAATGTTTGTTTTGCGAAAACTTTATTCACTATTGATCAGGTACTACAGATGTACTCGTGTCATATGACTTTATCAGTGCTGTCCGGTAACAGCTATACTGGAGTACTCGGTTAATGTCTGAAATTAGACACCAGGGCAACCACTTAAACTCGTTCGTGCACTTCAACTTGAATCCAATATAGAATAAATTTTACCAACATCATGTTCGGATGAACTGCTCAGAAACCCCATGAGAGCGGACCATTGGTAAAGTGTCCATGCCATTGCAGACGAGATAGTTATACACCATATCAGTCGGTGGCTCCGTGGGATCGGTAAGGTGAAAAAATGGACTCATGGGTGGCACATGAGTTGATACCGGTCAATAAGTATCGGTCTGGAAGTGTGCAGTTCTCTGATTGTAAGGAATAAGCGGAAAGGTTTCCTTATCGGATTATCAATTCAGATAAAACATGGATCTTCTATGACAATCCTAAACGGTTAGGACAATGGTTAGATCGTGATCAAACGACGATGTCCTAAACCACCTCTGAACCCACGGAAGGTGTTGTTGCCGATATGGTGGTCTATAGTGGGAGTATTCTATCATTTCTTTCTCGGGTTAGGTGAAACCATCACTGCAGATCTTTACATTGCTGAACTCCATAAAAAGCACTGAAAACCTGTTCGCAAACGTATAGCAATGGTCAACAGACTTGGTGTCCTCATGTTGCATGACAATACATTCGCACTAACGCAATATTTATTTTTAAACTATAATTAGCGAGGCTGCTAGAATAAAAATCCGGGACGGGGAAGAGCTACACTATTTCATTTGAAAACGTCCCGGTACTGATTTAAGTTTATGACGTGTGCATAAAATAAAGAACACTGGTAAAAGCAGGGGCTACAAGGGAGATAACATGGTAAGGTATATTTTAGGGTCTTCAGTTGCCCATAGTCCTGCATAGCACCGTTGCTGATTATGACATAGTAAAATACGTATACAATTGCACATGCTATCCTATAAAATTTCCCCTAATTCTTTTCGTGACAAACAACACCATATGGAAAGAAAACAGCCTCCAACTTATCTGTAACAGAAATTAAGGTGGAATTGCCGGTAAATCGTCAGCTTACAAGTGAAACACATTCAGCCGTATTCAGAAAAGTTTTTGGGAGTAACTAGCGCTGTACTAACAAATGACCATCAATTCTAATAGGTTGTTAATCACTCGTTAGTGCAGCGCTAGTCATTCCAGAAGATGTTTCTGAATACAGTTCATTAAGTAAAAAAAGAGTTTTAATAGGGTGACCAGACGTACTCTTTTTAAGAGTACTATACTCTTTTAGAAGTTCAAATGATCTTTAATATTTTCTACCCAAAAGTATCTCCAATTATACTGTTTTCCTTATATTTACCTGGTATATCTTTTAATGTATTTTCTAATTGAATGTTTTGTAAGATAGGAGCCCCGAATATGGCCACCTTAACTTTGTTGATTTTTTCACTAAGAAAAGCTATTTATTCGTGTGAATCGACTAAACCATCAAGTTCAGAGACTATATGGATAAATGAAAAAAATAAATCTGCTTCTTAAATATGACGTATAAAAATGTAATAAATCGAAAACTAAAATGTTGCCAATGGGCCACATGGTGTTCCCAATATGACCCGCTATAGAAAATAAGAGCGTATGGCAAAAGTGATGTATAATCTTTCTATATTACTCATATATGCTATATACTGAGAGATATACGTTACAAGCATACATAATTTATCTGACATTGCAAAACCAAGAATATTTTATTAATACAAAATGCCAAAATATATTAACAACAAGTGAATAGTCAAGAAGAAGTGTATGAATATGAATCAATAAGAAGAAGTGTAACACAAACAAAGAAGTTTAGAACGTCACGTCGCACATGAGGGACAACGAAATAGTCCGTGATCTTTAGCGGTGATTCCAACACATTCTTCATGAACGTATTTGCGCTACGACACGCATAAGATGTATGTCTGCAACTCTGTTTGCCTGACAAAGGTAACCAAACCAAGATTCACAAGACTTGGAGCAACTCAGTGTCGGTTCTACAGGACTATTAGAAGCAGTTGCTGAAATTCTCGTACTTTTAAACGTGATGACACGTTTTGATTTGGTTTTAATCTTCTTATTCTTTGTATTGGAATTGATAGCTTCCTTTCTACCTGGCATTATCTTCGTTTTAATTACTACACATTATGATGATGAGTGTTATGTACAAACATTTCAAATGCCCAATTCTTTCAAATACCAAATTCTTTCATTTGACTGTATTTTGCTCAGTATGGCTAATCCTATCTGCGTGCCACGGTGGGCCATATTGCGCACTATTGACTTCTTTACTTTCTTTGTGGGCCTGCTAGATACACAATGTAATTGTGTCACACACATTTTATGTTCAGGTATGCTCACATACCTACAGTATCCACGCATAATAGTGATTAAGTTTTCAACAATAGATACTGAAACGGAACATTACTTGCTAAAATAACAGCAAAATATTTTCTTGCTTAATATGTAACTTCAACTGAGCTGCTGCCGCTCACGACACTCGCAAACAAATGAGTCTCGCAAGTAATGCTTCCTCTTATGGATATAATTTACGGCGACATCTAGTAGCACCAACGAAAAGCTGCAGAGATCTAGGGGTGGGCCATATTGGGGTCCCGGCCGGGTCATAATCGGTATACTTACCTTAATTTCTAAATACCGAATACAATAATATACAATGCATATAGTTAAAAGTTAAACACCATGTAATCTACCGTAAAAAAATAATTGAAAAAGATTTTTAAAGAGGACCCACGCTTTTATTTCCCGATTCATAAATTTATTATTTTTTTACTTTTTAGTCCGTTTTTCTTTGCTTAAAAAAGCGTGTTTTTTAAAAATCTTTTTCAGTTTTATTTTCTATATTAAGAGCTTCACTCACCCAAATCCTAAAGTGTTCTGCAACCAGGGCCGAAGTCATGGGGGAGGGGAGGTCGGGTTAAGCCCGACCAAACAGGGTCCGCGCCCGACCTGTTGATTTCAATTTGTAGAATTACCTATTTTCGATAATCTTACAGTAATATATATATGTGTTTTCTGAGAATGCGCTATGTATTGTTTACGCCAAACATAAAAAAAGTTGTGAGAACCAAGCTGTAAATATCTTGATTAATGTCAGAGTTTGGGGAGGGGAATAGAAGTACACTTTCTCGCACACCCTTTCAAGCACAAAAAACTGTTCGCCTTTTATGACGCATAGGGAACACGGGGGAAAAGAATTCCAGTTCACAATAATAATTAAACGACACGTTGTGGAATTCAGACATGAGCCAACCTTTTCATTCAATCCAACGCAAGCCGTTCCGGATGTCTTGTAGTTGTGTTTGTTCACAAAAAATTGCTTGGTTAATAGCAGCAAAAATTCCAGAGGGGAAATAGTTATCCCTGCTAGGGATAAACATTTTCCTCTCCAGAGGGAGACACATTTTTGTCAGGAGGGAAGTCCCTGGCATCTTCCCCTCCGTCAATTCGAACACCCATTGCTTTCTTCATGTACCGAATAACAAGGGGGTATGCTTACTCTGAATTGTACTGAAACATACCACTTCCTCAGATTTTCCACTTCGAGCGCTGATGTTATGTACAATCAGATTGGAGAGAAAAGACGGAAAAGATGATGGGTTGCGCATACCATAAACTACATACTTCAATCCACTGAAGTTTCTTTTGATTTCTGTCCTTGTATTTCTCGGATGACACATCTCAAATTTCTCTTGCTTTTCTCTTCTTTATTTCGTCAATAAATTGTTCAGCGCGTACGGGATACATTGCTTGCTGAGCCATAGTAATTAGGTTGGCAACAGTGTAGTACGTGTCGACCGCACGTCACCCTTCTATAAACAGAACAATTCCATCTGATGTAGTTCACGTGATGGATAAAAGGGTTGTAAATAATTCATCTGGATAATTCTAGTACGTGCTGATTAATGATCTTTCTAGTAGTTCTGCTGTTTTGCGCATCCGAAGAGAGAAACAAAGAAGGTGATCAGGGTTACAATTGCAATGCGTCTTCATCATATCGCAGCAATGTGTTTATGGAGGATGTAACTAATTATAAAAGGTGAGTAAATGTACATATCTTTTTAAGTTTTCTTTAAGGGTCTTCTATGATTACGCCCACAATTTTTAACTTTTTTTCAAAATATCACAGAAGTAAACGAGTTATTCTAACATTTCTGACAAGAATTGTTTAGTACTTTTTTCTTTTTTTAAAAAAAGATACTTTTACTGGAAAACTTAGCAGTAAGAAGATACCGTGATAAAGAGAAGCAGGAAACATAGAACCTTAATCTTCTGGGTTTGTGATTATGTGGAGTGATATACACTAAAGTAAGCGTTACACTCTACGAAATCGTATTAAGCCTTCATCTTTTAAAAGGTTTCTGTTAGGCATTAGATAAAATACTACCTGATAATTCTATTGGCTCTTTATGTGGGTCAATCCACTTGAAATCGCCCAATTTCAGATTAAAAGGTTGCTGAAACTAGTTGTACTATATTTAGAGGGTCGAAAACAAGCATTTGATCATTTTTTAGTGGTTCAGTTTTTGTTTATGACAAAACGCAAATTGTCATTTTTGAAATAAAAAAATTTAATGAAAAAAGTAAGGTGACGTGGGGGTAATTATGGCAAGGACCTATAATTTCTATGTATCTCAGTTTTATAGCTCAATTCAGTGTAATATGTGTTATTTCGTATAACACTTACACACGTACAAGCATAACTGTTTAAAAAAAAATGTTTGAGTAGCTGCTATAAGCAATCAAAAAATTACTTTCACCCAGCGCATGGGGATTTTATAACAATCTGCCTGGCGTTGCTACCCTGTAGTTATTTTTAAATATTTTTAATAATGTAGTTGGTTATCATGTTCCAATGCACTGTCAAAATCATAATAATAGTTATTACAAGAAATTATATGATTTACCAGGAGTGCTATAATTAGCCCATTTCTTGATGCTCTGGGGTAATTATGACAGCGTTCTCTTTGAACAAGAATATAAAAATTGCAGAAGAAAATGTATCAAAACAATATTTATTGCTACTCTCTTTAAGGTCTGCTGAATTTGGATATCTGTGTTCTGTGACATAGATATCTATATTACAGCTGAAGAAGTTTTTATCTTTAATTTTCTTGGTTAAATGTTTTGTTCTCATGACATGAGTTTTTAGGTGAGGCCTATAGATTACTACGATAGGGGAATGCATATAGTACGAATCGTTGACAATGATATAAAAAATAAAGAAGCTACCATAAAGTTTCTTGAAAGAACAACATATGCGGAACGTGAATATGATTGGCCAAAAAATAGGATGTTGATGCATTGCAGTGATATTTTTTTTATTGACCTTCTTATCCTAAATGGACACGGACCGGACGCGTCCCCTTTATCAGCGAGGCTATATGAGACGTGGACCTGCAGTTTAAGGTCGAGTCCGAACACGTAATTACTCTAATTTTGTAGGCGCTCCCACCGGGAATCGAACACGGGATCCCGTGTACCCAAAGTGCGCGTGATAGCAACTAGACTAATAGCGAGGGCTTGAAGCCTAAGAGTTTTGAAGCGTACTTGTGAGTTTTCATAGTTAAATTGCTCTTATTTGTTTCTGTAGAGTAACAAAAAAATTAACAGTCGCTCGTACTGTCGGACTTTTTTTTATAACTTCCTTATCAGTGAAGTTAGAAAAGAGCTTAAAGCATCATTTTGAAGGGCTAAAACAGGCCTATGCCATGATTGTTCCAACATCAGTGCAATGTAGATACAATATAACCTAGGATACGTTGCCATAATTACCCCAGGGTTGGGACAATTCTGGTCGTTGGGAGTTCAGAAAACAAATCTGAAACTCCTCGTACACGAGTGTAAGATTTTTATCCTAATTCATGCAAATAATAAAGAAATAATACAAAATTGCTATGGTAGCTGCCAAACTTCAAAGGAAATAATTATTTTAGGATATAAGCGGTTAACGTTAAGGTTTAAGTTTACCTGCAATAATTACTCCACTTCACCTTAAGATTCACCTTTTTTTTCTAGGTATAGGCTTCATGATATAATTACTACTTTCTAAGAAGTTTGATCCCTGTGAGTCAAATGCTTTTTTTTTTCGTTATGGTCTTCAAATATTGCGAATTTTTAGAAAATCGTCTATGTTCATCCTGAAATATCTCAAAAGGGATACACTTAAAAACTCTCAAATTTCCACAAGGTCGATGTTTGCGTTTTTACAAATGGTCAAAATTTGATCACTGGTACTTTACTAGTTTTTATTTTATGGGTCTTCAAACGTTGTGTACACAACTTATATTGTTGTTTTCAATTAGATAAAAAGACAGTTGTCAAAAGAGTTAGTGGGGGGAGGGGGGTAATAGCACATTTTTGTCACAAAATCCCCATAAAAATTCTTACCCTAACCATTATATAAAATCAACATTTTGTGATGGCATTTTATATTTTCTTTAAAACTATACATTAAAGCCCAAAACGCACATAACAAGGTCCTTTAGCCCTTCTCTTATTTCTTTCAGATACGATGAACAAATTTGTTATTCGACGTTCGCTTTCTGATCCCAAAGATACGCCTGCTTCTTCAAACCTTGTTACCAGCTCAGCAACACCGACTGCTGAAGAACAAGCAGCTCAGTCATCATTCTCTGCTCACTCTTCGACATCTTCATGTCCGACACCGACAAATTTGGCGAAAACTGGAGAACCTATCCAGCAAATCCTATTGAAGAATTATCCAAAGGACACACACAACAGATCATTCCAAATTGGATGGTTCAATCGTTTTCCATGGCTGGAGTATTCAGCAGAGAGGGATGCAGCATTCTGTTAGCCATGTTACCTATTTCGTCCATTTGGGTAGAAAGAACCAACTTCTACGGAAAGTATTTTAGAAACGAATAGATATTTTGTTAGATCAATTGCAGAAGTTGTGCAGTTTCTTGTAGTTAATGAACTCGCTTTGCGTGGAAGCTATTCAATTGACGAAGAAACTGAAGACGGTTTGTTCAGAAATCTTTTTAAATATACATTAAAACAGATACAAAGTTGGCTGATTGTTCCTCAATTTTTCCGAAAAACGCTACCTACTCTTCTCAGGAAATTAAAATTGAAATTATAGAAATTATGAGTGAAATTGTTCGAGAGGTGGTAGTAAAAGAAATAAAAGCAGCCGATTTACTTGACTTGAAGATGGAACTAGAGACAAAAATAATAGGGAAAATATTGCCTTAGGTATTCGTTTTGTGAAGAATGGGACAATACTGGAATCTCTGCTTGACGTACAGACAAGTACAGAACTTGACGCTGTTTCGATCTCTAATCTGACACTTGAGATTCTGAAAGACAATGATCTGGACTCACAAAACTTACTTAGTCAATATTATGTTGGAGCAAGTGTTATGAGTGGCAAGACAGGAGGTGTTCAATTACTTCAAAACGTCGTTGGCAAAAAATTCCCTATGTTCACTGTTTTAATCATCGGTTGCACCGAGTGATAGTGAAGGCAGTTTCAGAAATGCGTGAAATACTTAACTTTTTTGATCAATGTTCAGTGCTTTATGAGTTTCTACAGCGTCCGAAAGTAGTTGAACTATATGAAGGTAAGAAAGTAGTCAGACTCTTGGAGCACAGATGGCGGGAACATTTTTCAGTTACTATGACAATAATAAAAAACCTTTCAGTATAATAGTGAAAGCATTACAAAGTGTCAGAAACACAAACTAAAATGGAAGCGACATTGCAACAAGCATTGATTTGGTCTCAGTGATGACAGACAGCATGGAGTTTCATTTTTGTGCAGTACTCATGAAAACATTATTAAAAATAATGGATCCTGCAGATAAAGTTCTACAGAGTCGTAATACTAGTTTGACAGATGAAATAATCATCATTCAGTCTGTCAAAAAGCAGATTTGTCACCTTCGTTGTCCAGAGCAGTTTGAATCTTTGCTGAAAGAAGCGGATGTTTTTTTTTGGACGTGAAAAGGGGTTCAGAAACTGAACCTGCAATAAAGCGACAGAGAAAGAATGTGACAATGGACGGTTTCGTTATAACTGACACTACTCCAGGCTTGTCTTACGAGTCCCCACAAAATGTTCTAAAAAGGATGTTTTATGAAACCATTGACATTATCATCAGTGAGTCAGAGTCGAGATTTGATGAAAATAGTGATCTGATAGAAGCAATTGGAAGTGTTTATGACTTTGATCTTGAAAAAGTGAAGTACTTGCCATCACTAGGAATTCCCCTTCCGTCCAAAGAAGAACTTCTATAGTAGTGAAGGAATACCTACTGAGGCAGAACATTGTATGCAATGACCATATCTTTCGGGAAATTTTCAAACAACGTCCTGCTTTGAAAAAACAAAACAAAACAAAAAAAAAACATTGCTTGCATTTGTCAACACATTTGGATGCAGCACAGCAATGTGTGAATCAACGTTCTCTGTTCTTACCAACTTGAACAGGCCACAGAGACTATCAATGACACACAGGCGCCTAGCTAATCTAGTCTACTTACCATTTGAAAAAAAGCGAACCGAGAATATAGACTTGGATATTTCCTTCGTAAATTCAATGACAGGAAGAATAGAAAGCTTCGGTTGTACTGATAATAGCTGATGAACTGTATTTTTTCTAGAGGCTTCCGAGATTTTAGGCTTACACGTAAATACATAAATTGTAGCTGTTTCATGTTTTCTGTTTCCATGATTGTATTGAGAGAAATAAATCATTATTTGAAAATAAGTATTATATAAGTGTCATCGATTTATTTATGAAAGGAAGTAAAAAAGTATTCTGTTCTGTACAAACCATCGTTCTCTTTAGTTTAAAATTGTAATGTACAGATTTTATAGTCACATTAGTAAATCTGATAATAATTCAGTTTGAACATAATTTGTAAATATTTTCTAATCTGCTAAAACACTGATAAGCATTTTTCAATCTTGCTTGTTAAAAATATTTAGAGCCCGACCCAAAACGATGCCTGTCCGACCAAAATTTCAAGCCTGTCTACCCCTGTCTGCAACCTGTCAAAACACAATATTGTTGCAGGCTAGTACTTATTTTAGGATAAAGAAGTCCATATTAAATAATTATTATTTTTTAAATTAATTACAGTTAACTGGATTATTCTGTCGTATATCTAATGATTGAATATTGTATTGTCATCAGAAGCAAGCAAGTTTACAAAAATTTTAAAGAAATCGGATGATGAAAATTGAGTTAAAAATCAATTACGAGATTTGTACCAGAGATGAAACATAATTAAGTTTATTAAATAGCGTGTAAAAAGTGCACATACTGGATTTTCAAGTTTAACTGTGAAATTAACTTGCAATCGTTTGAACTGCTGTGGCGGTTTATCAATTTTTCCTAGTAATTTTTAGTAGCATGTGGTAAAGTTTCGAAGGACGTTAGGTGAACTCTGCCAGTGTAGATTATGATATAGGCTGGAAGAATGTGAAATAAATTAAAACAGCAAGATTACAATTGTCGAATCAATTAGGAAAGTTGAAGCAGCTTCAGATTGGAATACTTATCGCAATTTGAAGAGAGAAGTACATTGAATTATTTATGTATAAAATCTAGAGAAGACGATTCAAGTAAGTGGTAATTGTTAAGTAATGGCCATTCATTGGGCATGCTTCGAGAAGAAAGTTTGATAAGATATAACGTTAGTAATTACCAGAATTCCACATTATTTTCAAGTATTTAATGTTTTGTGCATGTGCGTTTGTATAGCCTATACTCTTTTTGTCAACAAATTTCTGGTTGCCCTAGTTTTGTGAAAACAAAGGAAAATGAAATTGTAATTTCATAGCTCGAACAAAATACTGAAAAAATAAATGTCAGGATTATATTTCAATGTTCTTTATATACACCATTTATCTCTCAAGTATGCAATACAAGATTATTTTCATGATGTTCCTTAATGGATTTCACGTGTCAAGAAAAAGAGTCAACTGAAATAAATTAATGTAGCTATTTACCGAATCGTTAATAAACACACATTTATTGACGATCAACACAAGTGTTTTTCACCAGTCGAAAGAAAACACATCCTTACTCACACATGTCCATGGGAATTTGAAACCTGGTACCGAAACGTGTAATTTACGTCCAAATCCAACAATGGACATCCAAAGAAAATCCGTTGAACATACAAAACTGGATATCCTAAAGAGGTCTAAGTTGGAACATCCAATGGACGTCGAAAACTCATACAAAAGTGAATATCCCGAAGGGAGCCATGTTTGGACATCCAGTGGACGCTGGAAACACGTTCGAAAATGGTTATCCCAAAGAGATCCGTGTTTGGACATCTAGTGGACATCCAAAACTGGGCGTCCCAAAGAGACCCACGTAGGGGCATCAATAGATGCAAAACGTCCAAAACTGGACTACCTAAAGAGGTCCAATGGACTTTCAACACATGCCCGATACTGGATACCCCAAAGAAGTAGGGACAATCAATGGATGCCAATACACGGCCGAAAATGGACACCCAAAACTACAGAATGAGTGAGTAAGTTTCCCTTCTGTGGAAGGGGTTTTAGAATTTGAATTCTATTTAATTCCTTTAAGCATCTAAGGGTCAGGGCATGATACGGGAAGGGGAAAGAATCCGGGAATTTGTCGGTTAGGTCTATGTTGAAGGTGCTTTTCCGTCCGGCATTTGCCTATGTGACTGGGGAAAAGCCCTAGAAAAACATCAGGATGGTCGACCGTTGGGATCGAACCCACGACCTCTGGAATGCTATGTCAACGTTATACAACTTAGCTACGGCGGCTAGGTCTCTGGAAGAGGTGTCACACCTCTAAATTCTCGAGCGCACCCCAACTTTAATTTTTTACTGGTAAAATGGATAGAAACTATGCAAAACTGCACTTACACTCTCCCAATTTTGACTCTACACCCCCACACTGAAAGTCCTGGTGGAATCCCTGTACATAGTTAATCTTTTTGTACACTATTATGTATCAAAGTACTTGGAAGGTATACAGAAAATAAAGGATGACATATCCCAAGCAGCATAACGACATGGGACCCACATGTGTTCCATGTGGGATCCACATCGTTAGTGTCGATAAATTAGCACACTTGATGCGATATCTCTTCACATGGGAATTACGTGCGTGTGCACTCAAAGAAATGAAGTCAATTGCATGAAATGTATTGATTTGCCATGAAATGCGTGTTAACAATTTGATTAAAACGTAGGGTAGTAGCACAGAGAAATACGTATAGTACGTATAAGTAGTCGGAGTAGCTTTTTTTATGTCTTCAGAGTTCGTACAACGGTGTTTCTGACCCTCTATAGTGTATTGGTTTGATCTTTACTTATCCGTGACAGAGTGGTCGAGTTTGTGAGACTCAGGGTTTCTAACGAAAAGATCCGTGTTCGCGTCCCGCTTGGAGGAATTTTTTTTAAAGTATCCTTTAACACGGAATGGTTAATTTATGGCACCTTTGTCTCAGTCCGTCATGTTACTGGAAAGTCCGTACTTGTTCATAATTTTTCCTCGTATGTACATCCACAGGGCGTTACAATCGAGTCTACTTTGGATGAGCTAAATGCGTCATTTGGCTTCTTCATTGGACACAAAATGGATGCATGCCCATTGGTCTATATTCCAGGAATAACACATTGAGGCGGTCTACGTAAAAATAGCACATAGTTGTTACATACAGAGTGCGGAATGGAGAGTAGGTGCTTTAGAATATAAAAGGAATATGGGTTTCTTTATTTCGTTTTCAATTCTCCGCTAGGCTATTATTAGGAATATTCATAGCATAACTAGATAAACATTCGATTAGACTTCGCTGCTTGTGTCAATATTAATGCAATTATTTATGATTTCTTCTCTTTGTGTGAGTAAAAGGCCACCTAGTTATTATTGTTCAAGAACTCAAAAGAAAGATTACAAAGACATGTATGCGTGATGTAATTCCCTCCTGTTAGTGTTTATCATATTCCAAAGTATTTGAAACAAAACAGTACCTACCCTTGTGTGTGTGTTACTTGCGTCAGAGCTTAGACCGTAAACATATTATTATCACAATCATTTTGTTAACCAAGCTAAGAAACAATTAACGATATCTGATAAGAGTTTCGTTAGCTTTGCAATTTGTATTCGATTTGGCGCTAGATATTCCAGCAAACAATTGATGTTATATCCCGTGAGTGCTTTTAATCTTTTACGTTTGTCTTTGGTGAAACATAACTCATATAACAGCAAACGTAACTAAACATTAAGGATAATCTAAAGCAACGATCTCTAACAAAATATGGCAGCACTATCTCCGTATATGTCTAATGTATTCTTATCGTTGCATGAAGTTTCCTTGCTGCTCCTATAAATTCAAGCCTAGAGCGTTCGAACTTTCAAGGAATAAAGATCATAACCAAGTCAAGAGCATGATCGGTGGCGATTTTTTATTTTCGTTTTCCTTCATTGTTAAAATCGCTTCATTGTTGCTGTGAATATCGAAACTATAACAATGAACAAAAAAGAAAATTAAAAATCGGCATCGATCATGCTCTTGAATTGGTTATGAACTTTCTTTCCTGAAAGTTTGAACTCTCTAACCTTGAATTTGTAGGAGCAACAATGAAATTTCGTGTAACAGTAAATATACATTAGACACATACGAAGATAGTGTTGCCATTTTTTTTTGGATGGGGGAGGATCGTTGCTTTAAATTATCCTTAACGAATGGAAGGAAAGAAAGCAAGAAACGTTTGCTTTGGAAACAGTATTTGACTAGAAATCAGTCATGCATCTGGCTTCCATTTTCTTCCCTTCAGAACCCTTGTCAGCAAGTATTGCCAATAAATTTTGTCCGGTAAATATAATTTCTGAACAAAAATATGTCTATTGATCAATGATACAACAAACAGACACAAACAACCCTAGTATTTATAACCTCTTGTACGCGTATTTCCTATCAATGTGGTTCAAGCGTCTTTCTCTTATGTCTTGTGTCAGCACATCAATTAACTTAAAACTGTTATTGATTTTCTATTCCAATTACTCTGAGAATTGATCTGTCTGACGAGCGCTATATTTTAAGTGCAGATAAAAGAAAGTAAACAAGAATAAAACAAAATATTAATATTTATGTAATCAACAATGCATTAAATCCAGCATTGTATACAATTCCTGATGTCCTTAGGTAAAGCAGATGGAGAATTTATGTGCTAGGTTACGTTATTTTAGGTTAAATTGGGTTAGGTTAGGTTAGGTTAAATTGGACACTTTATTTCATACTTTGCCAGGCGTTGTATACCATGTAGAATGCCGGACTTTGTACATTGCCGGTAACATTTAAAAAAAATATTTACCGTATCACTGTTACTTTTTATCTACATCCATAAACTTGTCCTAGCAGAGCAGACATTTTTATCCCCTCCTCAAGGAAGTCACCGCCCAATTCGTGAGACTCATCATGGACATCGGCTTGTTCATCTCGACAGCTTTTCTTCACAAAACTGGCACTCATGAGATGATCTCCGTATACACCATGCATTCTCCGACAAATTTCAACCGGATTCAGTTCTTCAGGATTCAAGAACTCTGACCAGTAAGATCCAGGAACTGACAAACTCGAGTCACATGTCACCTTTTTCAAGCTGAAGCAAACAATGCAGCGATATTCATTAAAGAATGTGTGTGGTATTTACGGAGACCAATTTATAAATCCTAGTTTTCTAAAGAAGTTCAGTCAAAAGTTTCGAGAACTACGGAGACAAGACAAGACTTACTACCCGGACGGAAATTTTTTTTGAGGAGGGGATAAAAAATTCGTGCCTCGTAACGATAAGTTAATGAGTGCGTATGAAAACTAGCCGAGGTAGCCAATTAACATTTGCATATATTTAAATTTTTACGCTACTCGTATTATTTCCCATCCCACCGGTATGCTTACTTGTAAAATATATTACTCTTATGCATATGAATACTATGTACGTATACCATAGAAACCGTGTGTTCTCTTCATTAGAGACACTCTCCTTGTTGCGCGTACCTTCTATGTTACAACTTATGAAATTAATCATTAGAGCAATGCAACAAGTCTTTGAAAGCATTTCTGAGGAGTGTACACGCAGATACAAAATAATGTGCAGTTCAAGTATTTTGACTTGTGGAGGAAATAGTGCTGAAACAATCTATTCGGCAATTGGACGCGGTGATTCAGTAGCCTCATCTTCGATGCTTGGGAGTTGGGGTCATCGATTTGATGCCAGCTATTGCAATGTGAGCTTTGTGGTGGAGAAACGAAATTTATAAAAGTTTAATCATGCTTTTCTTTAAAGTTTGTCATGAAATTCTTAGAAACTTTGTCATGCAATTGTTAAAAGTTTTGTCATGTACTTCTTAAAACTATTGTCATGTAATTCT
>JAGDQP010000381.1:65697-143819 GCA_022664845.1 Lepisma saccharinum
TGTAATTCTTAAACATTTGGTCATGTAATACATAAAAGTTTGTCATGTAATTCTTAAAAATTCTGCCAGGAAGTTTATAAAAGTTTTATCATGCAGTTCTTTAAAGTTTGTCATGAAATTCTAAGAAACTTTGTCATGCAATTGTTAAAAGTTTTGTCATGTACCTCTTAAAACTATTGTCATGTAATTCTTAAACATTTGGTCATGTAATACATAAAAGTTTGTCATGCAATTCTTAAAAATTCTGCCAGGAAGTTTATAAAAGTTTTATCATGCAGTTCTTTAAAGTTTGCCATGAAATTCTTAGAAACTTTGTCATGCAATTCTTAAACGTTTTGTGATGTACTTCTTAAAACTATTGTCATGTAATTCTTAAACGTTTGGTCATGTAATACATAAAAGTTTGTCATGTAATTCTTAAAAATTCTGCCAGGAAGTTTATAAAGTTTTATCATGCAGTTGTTTAAAGTTTGTCATGAAATTCTTAGAAACTTTGTCATGCAATTCCTAAAAGTTTTGTCTTGTAATTCTTAGAAGCTGATATCATGTAATTCTTAGAAACTTTGTTATATAATTCGTGTTTCGATGGAATATACTGTTGCTTTCTCTGTTGTCACAATAACTAAATCCAGTTTGTGTGTACCTATTCTATATGCAGTGGATACAAGGGCAAGAAGTAGAAGTCATCCAAAAATTCATCGTTTGGATGTTTACATCATACACGCCTAATGTACCATTAATATGACGAGAACCAGAACCATCACATTTAGCATTCATATTTTTAAGTAAAATTACAAACTCGGGAAAATACAATTGAATACATTACTGGCGTAACAATAAATAAAAATATAGCATTTCATATAATAATCGGTTCTAGTGCTCCTAATTGTAGCTTTGAATCATTGAAGCTGAGAGTGTTGGAAAAGACAATTTACTTGAGTATATAGCCCTTTCGAATTCACTACGCAAAACCGATCTTTTATTGGAATGATGGGAGACACTGATAGAAGTGGTTTTGTTTTAGGAAATGTGTATTTACATGAGTCAATTACATTTTACTTAAAATCTTGATTCTGGAAATTTGTGGAGATATGACCATTTCGAAATGACGGATTGAAATATTATTTTATTTTTGTGATTATAGATTAAACAGTTGTATTTCTCATTTGATAGGTCATATTGATTTGATAAGTCACCCATATATATACTAAGCACTTCCTTGAAGCACGTGCCGTTAATACCGATTTTGCTGTTGCAAAAACTGTTTGCTTATTTGATCATTTCTTATAATCTCCGGGAAAATGCGACTTAAGTATATTTACATAGAAAGTTAACATTTTCGTTTACTTGATCGATGAAAACTTGTTTACCTTCTCGTACCATGCCTTTTCATGGCCTTCGCAAAATCAGATTTAGAACGTCGTGAATAAATGTCATGACCTAATTTAGTTGCAATTTTACATGCCAGTTCTTACATGGCTTGTATATGGTTTACTATACATCATTTGGCCTCTAAGAAGTAAATAAAATATTTGGCACACGAGACGTTTAGGTAATAATCTAAATATTAGACTCTATTTATGTAATTTACAGTTCTGAGATGAACAGGAATCTATTAGATAAGTTTGAGGGATGGCGTCCTCAATGAACATATTTTCCTGACAAAGAAAGAAACAAATGTAGTGACTACGGCTTCCGTTATAAGTTCCATCCCATTATTTAGCAGAGAGAACTGAGGTAGATTAAAGTCATAATGCAAGCCCACAGTTCATTTTAAATTATCGACTTGCCACTAGACCACTTGGGATGATTCCCAGTTTTTAAGTTAATCTGACTGCAGACAGAAGAATGTACGAGACTAAATCACCATTCATAACGGTTTCCTTCAGGTGACTCACAGAGGAGAAGGACACACTGAAACCAGATTCACGCGTCTCTGTAGTTGAATTACCTGGAGGAAGATATTGGAAAACACATGACTGTACAAACACTTATGCAATAATAGGTCGAATGGTTTTCAAGATGTAACCCAATATTATATTCAAAAACTTGGGTGAAGAACTTGAACGTTAGTTACTTGGTATAATTCGTAGCTTTTACTATGTGAAATCAAGCTAACTTCGATATTTTGATTTGTAAACATTAATGTCTCGAATTTCAAATCGAAAAGGAAAGGAGAAGAATAACTACAAATCGTTGAGAAAATACAATTAGTAGTAACAAGATGGATAGAGGAATAAAAGTATAGAGAGAAATAAAACATAAGTTAGTCTGGTGTAGGTATTAATTGAATTAACAAAACAACAATAAATTATCATATACGCACTACAGTTACTATTAATTTAAAAAACAGAGACAAGTGCAAGGTTGGTCAATTCTGAAGACGTGCTTGTTTGTACTTATTCGCTGTATGTCCTCTAAAGCTTAGAGAAAATGTACGAGCTAAACATCCGCTCGTGCAAGAAGTGTTATGCAAAATAGGCATCATTCGGTTTATTGGCGAAGAGGTCATGATGTCGTGGATAATAAGTCACATTGGTATCCATGGTAATGAATTGACAGAGCATGCTGTTCGCGAGGTTTCATTGGCCGGTAACATCCAACATGTTTCGTTCCAGGACATACTGATTTATTATTGCCTAGGTATATACTTGACTTGAATGGCGGCGTGTCTGGGATGACGTTGCTGTCAATAAACTGCGAGAAATTAATGTTTCTATTACGTCATGGAAATTTCCTTGTCAAGCCAGTAGGCGTGAAGAACTAATATGCGTAGTACATATGTATGTACTATGTACATACTCACTGTAATGTCACCTATGCGTAGGACACAGTCGCTTGACACACAAATATCTGTTGCGACTTTTGGGCTCACCGCATTGCAACAAGTGAAATTTAAGATATTCGTCACGTCTTTTTTAGATTGTATTGAATATGACTATGTCAGACGACGTTATAACATCGCCAATGACATGGCGTCCGTGCTTGAGGACGATCATGATGTGATATACTTCATGTGTTTACGAGAGACAGGTATATCAACCTCTGTGTCCATAGCTGTTAAACTTTATATTTTAATATTATATTTTATTTCGTTGTGAAGGCCCTTTACAGCCTTTCAATTTCTACTTTTAGCATTGTATAGCAAGAGCAACTTACCCTGGTTTTTAATTTATTCCACTCCTGGTCTTGAATACCAGGAAATTTTTACTTAATTCGGTGGAGACCCTTTGCATCTTCAGTTTTTACTCGTATTTAGTTACTTAACAGCTACGTTAATCTGTGAGGAAGATGAAGGTCTTTCCCGTATGGAGATGGGCGTAAGCTATAGTGCTTTTTCCACCTATACAATTATTTTTTTCTTATGATTGCACAGAGAAATTAAATTTCCGATATTATTAACATTCTTGGTTTCATTTATTCACATCAGTGTAAAAACTATTTTCTGCAAAAAAGTGTATATGCTCAAATTTAAATTAAATCATAGTTGGTAGATATAAAAATTACGAAGATAAAATAGGTTTATTTTAAGTTATTATCTTGTAGAAAAAATCATAGAAGAGTTCTTCCGTTTTTTTTACAAACATAGCACTTTGGAATTATTTGCTTTTATTTTTAGTTGTATTGGATTATTCCCACTAAATAAGGTAAACTTACTGGTAATGGATACTTTAAGAACACTTTTAACCGTTATAATTTTTAACTCAAAATATAGTTCAAATTGATTTATCAAATGTTACACGTTCGTCATGTTTTTCTACCCATTATTTTTATTAACATAAATCACGTTTTTTGTCAAACATTATTTTTGTACCTGTGATGGGCATGAGAAAACCGGTATATTCCAGTAATGAACATGCTTTTTAACTCAGAATATTTTAAATAACCATGGCTTATGTTTCTATTATGTGTACTAAACAAGATTATATGTTTAATGCCGTTCTTCGATTATCTGATTGTTTAATGAAATTCCACTGATTGATCATTCTGGAGGTCCTGGGCCGACAATTCTTACTGAGGTTCCAACAGATTTTTTCCCTCAGTCATACCAGACAAATGCCCTGAATGCACTTTCAACTTAGACCTTTCCGACTCCTTCCCGCTTTCTTTCCTCTACCATATCACGGCCGAAGCCATTGATTCCTTGTGGCCATAAAACAGAAAAACCCAAGTTGTAATGAATAGTGTCCAATATTAAAAAAATAATTTCATTAACTCTCCGGTGGGCGCGTTTACACCGCAATCGGATTGTTCCTAGTTTTGCCATTAAGTTTTTTAAAAATGAATATAAGAATATAATGAACATTATTATTTGTTTAATAACATTTAATTGCATAAAGACAGTAAGTACATTGGTTTATTGTAATAAAAATAGCTTACCCTGTTACCATCTTTTAGTCGTTATACATTTAATATTGTGTGCGATAATATTTCTCCACATAATTTTATTACGTTGTGAATGGCAATGAAGATGAATTGTTAATACTTACTTGAATAAAAGGATTTAGTTCTTGTTTTGACCCTCATTTTCGCAAATGAGTTCTGTAAACAATTAATTACCATGTATAGTGTAAACAATTCATTACCATGTATGCCCTGCTGATTGTTCAGAGCCACTGCTGTGGTTTTCGGTCTGAATTATTAATATTTTATGTTCTGTATCTAGCTCAATTGAATCTGATTCACTTCTTTCTTCTGATGATGGCACCTTTCTAAACATTCGTTCAATAACCTGGTAATCTATCTTAAAAACAGCTGCTAATAAGGCAAAATATACTAACACCACCGGGCGCGCAGCAGCAAGTACAACGCAAATATTGCACTCACTACTTAGACTCTTTAATAGCGACACAACTATTCTGAGAAATGTTTGCTAAAATATTGCAAGTAGTGACATATATAATAATTAACAAATACTTAAGTGAACACATCTCCAGCGCGTATGCTATCTATGATACATAACGTAAACTAAAATGTGCTACAAAGTGCCGTGGGTGTATTCACCGGAGGGCATCCCATCGTCCATCATTGCAAAAAGTGGGACAAAAGAATTCTAACAAACTTATGGCTATGAAGAATAAATAATCATTTCCAAGTTAAAATAATACAACTAACAGAACTATCATTTCGTCCTCGGAGTGGCTCAATTTCTCCGCGCGTGGTCGTGAGTTCAGTTTCCGCTAGGGTCTATTGAACCGAGCGGCTCGAAGCCCATGTTACCAAAAATGTAAGTCTCGCCCTTAGAAGCTCATCAGCTCGCTTAGGATGTTAATAGCAATTCAATTAATCAAGGATTTTAATTTCAACCCAGTAATGAATAGTGAGTGTCCAAAACTGGACAAAAATTAATTTTGCCATACCGATAATGGACACACCCAGCTTTGCACAACAGATCTAAGTTAAAGTTGATTTGGCCATTTATATGCTTCAAAAAAAAGACATTTCATAGCACATAATAGTGCAGAATAACATATTCGTTATTGTAATTCATAAATAAAAACGGAAGGTCTTACCTTAACCACTTGTTTAACAGAATGCATTGAAGAGTAGGGGCGACCATGAAACTAAATTCAGCATAATAATTGTCAGAAATATAAGATGAAACTAATGACAAGCGAATAATGTTCAAGTGGCATCACAACTTAACATATATGACGTATTATGTTACCAATGAATGCTTCTAATACCTTAACAAATACATTTTGCTGCCTGCTCATAAGAAGCGAAGCTAAGACCAACCATTTGAGATTCATGCCTTGTTTACATTACTAACATCTTATCATGGTTTACTTTAGTAATGTAATTCAAAGTTACCATTAACATGGATTTCCAATTAAACCAGCCTCCGTTTACGACGGTTATCTTGTAATATTAGTAAGACACACCTGTTTAAACACAAGTTAGTCGTTAAACGAGACTCACTCCGTGATTTTATCTCTTTGTTTATCGAAATATATAACATCCTAGTAATGAATACCATTTTAATAGAATAGAAGAATGATGGCCCAATTAATATACAACACGTTACGCTAAAATCAATTTATTTATGTTGATTATTCTAAAATTTAAACCCCTGTATCGAGTAACCCTTTCTTTAGTTCCGTGATACTCACTGTCACTAGATTGCAGCTCCCGTGAAAACTGAATATGACAAGCACGAACACCAAGAAGTTCCACAGTCTAAACGCAAGTTAATTTCACTCATAATTCTGACCATCGTAATTATCTTCGTATTGTAAACAATTCACAAGTAATTAAATTAAACAAAACAAATAAGCATCTGTAATTGGATGTTGTAGAACGAAAGAGAACGAAATGCACTTCTAGCCGATTTTTAGATATTGTTGTTTTCTGTATCTTGAGTTAGCACATTGTTTATGCCCTTACAGTGAAAGCATTCCCATACCAGTAAAGTTGAAAAGAGTGAAAACCACCTTTCATTTTGTTCAAATTCAAGGATCATCCAGAAAGTAAAACAAAACGTTTGCGCACCACGCCTAGCGCAGATCCTCTACCACCGCGATTGCTTGTCAGTCAGCTCAGCTCCCCTCCCCGCCTTAGTGTGAGCCGAGCTCTGTTGCTGAGCCGTCACTTCTGTTATTCCTATCAGTGTGTCAAGATGGCGTAGCCTATTGAAAATCCCGTCAGGTGTGAAATCAGTGGTGTTATTCGGTCTTTGGATGCACAAAATGTTCGGCCTATTGAGAGTTTTAGGCAAATAAAACAAGTTTATGGTGACAGTGCAATGAACGAGTCTTCAGTGAGGAAATTATGTATCATGTTCAATGATGAAAGAAATAGTTTGCACGACGCGACGAGGATCGGATTGGCAGGCCATCGGTCATTACAGATGACTTGAAAGAAAGTTGAAAAATTTAGGAAAACTACCATTTCACTTTGTGCACTTTACATGAATCTTTCCCAGAATTAAAGGAATTTTTGGGTGTAAAACAGTTTGCAAATGATGATATCAAAGAAGCAGTCACGTCCTGACTCAAGTCATTGGCGGCAGAAGAGCATCGGCATTGAAAAAATTGTTCCTCGTTACAATAAGTGTTTCGGCGACTACAATGAAAAATAGAGTAACGTTCGGTAACACGGTAAATAAAATATTGTAATGACATCTTTAGTTATTTATTAATTTTGCCCAATCGTTCTATACTTTCCGGATGACCCTCGTATTTATACGAAGCTGAACGTTTAACTTTATGTTTCTACTCGGATATGGTTCAACATCATATTATTATATTTGAATGCAAGCCAATGGAGAACTATCTTTGGTTCGTCTTTACCTTTCGGCCCAGAAACCTGACTCATTGCAGAATTTCTATAATCATTATTTGATATTTTTTTTAATCAATATTGGTTCTAATTATAAATTATTACCTTAAATTTAACAATATTTTTGGGAATTTCTGTTATAAGAAACTAAACCTACTGAAAATGATTTTTAAAATCCTAATCTTTTTATTTATAGGATAGTGTGGTCTCTCATTTGTATAGCCAGTGGTATGACGGCTGGGTTTATGATAATGACTGTGTGGAGTAAGTATGCGAACAGCCCTACAATTACAGTCGTTCAAGACACAAACTACCCAGTTTATAACATACCCTTTCCTGCTGTTACTCTCTGTCATACTAGCAAAGTGCTCAGATCAAATATAAAAAGAGTATTGGAGAGGTAAGATCCATTCTTTAGTTTATCTGTAACTTAGAGGAGTTAATTTAATGGGTAGAGGAAACAGAGAAAGTCAATCTCTTTCCTGTAAGGTCAGAGCTCATTTTCCATTAAATCCTTTGCTAATAAGAACATTTCTTGATTGGTCATAAATAATAAGACAATTAAGATTTCATTTGTTTTCAATTTTTCAACGTTTTTCTATTTAGCATGTTTTATGTTTCTGCTAACTTGAATTATCATGTATTTATACTCATTTTCTAATCGAAAGACCTGTTAGTTAACGTAAGAAACTGATACGTCCTATCTGTTTATAATATATAACGCAGTAATTTAATTAGGTTCCTCTGGGAAAGTTGAAAACAAAGTTCTCCTGATTTCTCGTTATTTGTATTTCGTCCTTTCTCCTACGCCAGTGATACTGAATCTAGGATAAGCGGAGATATTATAGGGATACGTAGAACTAAAATATTTATATATTTGGTATTTATACAATTATATCATGTTGCTCTTCTCATTTATAAGGTACTATTGAATACATTACTTTACATATAATTTAATTATTTATGGACATTATAGACTGTGTTTAATTATAATTATGCTTCAATAACTAATTAGGCTTTCAGAAATCATACTTTGGGATATGCGTTAGCCCAACTGCGTTATGTTCGTTGTTCGACAGCATGATTCAACACTAGTCTCACACAGGACAAAGTTTTAATATTTCATCACTAGATGCATTAACTAACTTGTCCTCCAAATATTACGAGAGATTCCATTTGTCACGTACTGACATTTAGAATACACTTTTCCCCTCTAATTGACTTATAACATCTCTCACAAATTCAAAAAGGTCGACTTGAGCCCATCGTATGGTAGAGGAGACATTGCAGAATACGTTCCCGGTGAAAGGACACGTAAAGAATAAAAATACAATACATTATTTAATGTTAGTTGCCGTCACGCATTGACATTTTTGCAGCCCTATTGTCTTTTGTGTTGCTTATTCTTTTTTCTTGTGCCTGAATTGCCATCTTGTGCTATATCCAATATCTCAACTTTCTGCAAAGCTAGCAATACTGCGTTCCAGATGGCAATTATGTTTATGATCTTTCCTAGTCCTTGATGCCCTTCTTGTAATTGGTATGTTTCTTTTCTTTCCCTCTTTGCAAGATTTTCACTTTCACCGTCATTCCTGCCTTTCTCTAATTTTGCCGCCATTCAGTGTTTCATCTTTCCTAGCTCCGATCCCTATGGTCCTTAGCAGCTTAAATTTTGGGGATCTCCATATTCTCTCATGCTCAATCAGATGCTGTATGTTTGCATCTGATTTACGCGACAACCATATGGTCTTTTACTTGTCAGGTGCGCCAAATGAAAATAAGAAGGGGGTGTTATAAACTTTTAGCTCCTTGGAAGAGTCGTCAAAAGCTGAGTTTGCTTCTTTTGCAAAAATACAAGATGTGGCTCTGGTTATACGATGTGTGTTTACTAAAAGTATTTTTAAAAGTACTCGTACAAACGCATAGTGGGATTCTGCTGTTGAATTATTTAAAAAGTAGCAAAGCTACGATTTTACTTCATTTTAGTTATGAGTTATTCAACTGAAAATGTAGCAATGCAAAATATAAATATATATATATATTAAACATTTTTTCTTTTATGTACTGGGATAAATTAATGGCCAATTTCTTGTTTATGGCCTGGCAAGCATTACAATTAAAACTCGATTGCATGATCATTTCAGTATATCAGGCTCTGTTGCTCTTTCAATATACGTACTGTTACTATAAAATAACCTGATATTGTTTTCATGAATATAAAACTTAAGACATTCCCCTATTTAAGTTATATAATTAGAAAGTTTTGTTAGGTTCAGACATATTAGGGAAATGTACAATACATACATTTAAGTGTAAGTGCGGGTGGCAAAAAGTTGAGTGCGTGACGGCAAATTTAACAATATATACTATAATACATGTATATTTTTAAATTTACACGTGTCATTTAATCGAAAACGTGATCCCCAATATCTCTGCCACCATATCATATGTCAAATTCGCATTTTCTGAACTTTTAGAAGATATACGGAAATTACACTCGAAATGTCAGTTTACGACACGTGGTATTGCTCGTTAATGATTTACACAAACTGTATTGTGATTAGAAAATACATTTGAAATACTTTTCGTTCAGCATTTGTCTCTAACATACCATATAAAAGCAAAGTACTTTCCATAAAATATTCTGCAGTGTATTGTAATATAGTACTCATTGTACTCTGGAGCATCACGACTAACATAATTATGCAGCTGATTTTTATAATGCTTGCCAGGCTGTGAGGAAGATTTTAAAGAAATAAATCAATAGTTATTGTCAATATAGAAAAGAACGAAGTCTTATATTTAGCCTATACAATTTTTTAAAATTTAAATTCCTACATTTTTATCAGAGTAATTCACTGTTACAATGAAGTGGAATTGTAGTTATTTCTGAGATTTCTTTGAATAACTTCAAAACAGAAATCCATTACGCATATTTTGTACTTATGACCTTATTCATTTCTCTATGCCAACATGCATCGTATACCTCTTTATATTGCGCTAATTAATATAAATCCTCAGTATGTTTCAGTTTTTACTACCAGGTATGATATATGTGTGGAATTGCTCTCACATTTTCGTACAACCTTTACCGAATTCCAAGAACGTTCGAAACACTCTTCAACAATTGCAAAAAAACATTTGTGAATTCGATTCCAACTAGGTATTTCATTTTGATAATAACAGAAGACAAACATAATGAGCACTTTGCACACTTTAGCAAGGTTTATCACGAGTGTCATAGCGGAATAAGACCAGCTTTGAGCAGCGTATTGCAGCATGACTCGACACATGTGACACTGAGTTTGTGGAGTCGTCTCTGGTCGGCGTTTGTCACAGCAACTGTGAAATGGGCTACTGTCTTTTCCTATTTTTAAGTGACTACTTTGAAAATCCTAACACATGGTAACACATTTAGTAGGAACAAGGTTAGTGATAGCCGGTAATGACAATGTGGAAGAGGTACAAATCCATTCACATATTGCATAAAACACACACACACATACACAGAGAGAGACACATATATGAAACATCACTATACTTGTATTCTATTTATACCATTCTGTTTTGTTTTATATGTTTTCCCTTTTTTACTCTATTCTTCTTATCTTTCCCATTTATTTATTGCATCAAGTTCCTAGCATACATATTTAACTTAGAGCTCTCTTAAAACCGTATGCTAGATTGTAGACAAGACCCTAAACTAGAACTATTCTAAATGTTAACAATTATAGTTAAAGCTGCATTATATTGGTAAAATATTAAGCTTCTGTGATGAGCAGTGTGCTCGTAATTGCATTTATAGTTATTCCAAACCCTAATCATTACTTGACAACGTCCGTAAATCTACCCCGTATGAGCGAGTTTTAAGATCTTTACTTCTTAAAATCTGTACAGAAGTAGAAATACTGTACCTATACAATTTACATAGTTTGTATACTAATTTAAAATTTGTTATCACTTTTATATTAATATTTACTTCCAGACATGCAGGACTTAGTGATAAAATCTCGGAAAGACAAATGGAAATAATGTTGCTATCTCTCAGTATGGCTAGATTTCCTTACTTCTACCGAGCGTGGGACTATTTAGGAGAAGAAATATTAAAACCACTTCCAAAATTGCCAATAAATATTACGAATCTAATGTTGGAAGTAAGTGGTCTTTTCGCATATTCCAAGGCTCCTTGTACAGCACGTAATATAGAGTAAAAGTACGTTTTAGAAACTAAGCATTGTGTGAGAAAAATCCACTATCGTCTGCGTAACTTAAGCGTTGGTTCCTCCTGCTAGCACAAATGGCAGCTCTCTCTCTCTCTCTCAGCTACGTGAGACGTTGATATGCAGCACTAATAAAAGCAGCGAAAATGAACAAAACACGCAAGACAACGTTGATATACAGCACTAATAAAAGGAGCAAAGGTTAACACCAAAACACACAAGACAACGTTGTATACAACACTAATAAAAGCAACAGAACTGAACAGCAAACACACAAGACAATAACAATTTCTTTAATGTTTACTTCATGTTCACACACGAAAAGTAATTTTGTCTAAACTACACATGATGGTGGTGGTTTCAATGCAGCGAAGTGGTATCCGAGCTTGATTTCTTTGAAAAGCCTTAATAGACCATGCAACCTGCTAGCAGCGAGTGACACAACAGAATGTCTATGATTGTTGTGGCAGGAACATCGAAGTCTTAAGGGTACAGATAATAACTCTATATCCATACATGAAGGACGTATGTTAGATGATACTGTCAGTTTCAGCACGATGTAATCTTCACCACCCATTCACAAATATACTACAAACAGATATATGAATTGCTGCTTATTTACGACATACTCAAATATACAATTGCATCACCACCTACATATTAAGTACAATTTTAAAAGACTTACGTCAATGATACTCTAAGGTATATTGATATGTAAGCGTAATGTAAGCGCATGCCTTTTGTTCCTCGCTCTGGTTATATTTGGTTGTCCGCGTTTCAGAACACGAAGACAATTTACCATCTGATTCGGCTTCAAATATTAACAAAAATCAGCTGACAATTTTGGATCAGAAGTTTAAAAGTTCAAGCGTAAAATCAACAATTTATGAAACTCGCAGTCTTGAATTATCGAGACCTAAATTTCTTATGTTTGAAACAATATATTAGAGCTATGTGAAAACCGTGACATGGAATTGAAATATGTAGTTTGCCACAATACTCCAAACATGTAAATAAAAATGATTCGAGCGAGTTTCAAACTATAATATGTCATCCATTCGCAATAAGATTCGAAAGTTAAAAGGATGTCTTTAAATGACGATGTAGAAATTCTGATTGGAAATTTGGCTTAAAATCTAATGAATAACAATCTGTTTTCAATGTGTTGAAAATCCAGTAAGGAGCATAGAAACTATTCTACAAAGCACCCATCAGAGTAATTTTTAGTTAATATGCGAGGGATAAATTAGAACTTAGTTTTGTAAGTACAAATTAAACTTCGTGATCAAATTACAAGCAGACCCTCTTACAATGCAGTACCGCCAGTAAGCTTGGTTAGTACGCAACCATACTATATTCATTTCTGAAATCATAAACATACAAATTGAATGGGAAAATCGTTAAAACACTGGTATTTTGTTGGTATCGGAAATAAACAGTTTGTTTGAATGTCTTCTTCACTTAAACATGAAGATGAAAAACTTTACCTTCTTGCAGACATATCGTTGCAAGCGTACAAATGGATTTGGCATAACTGCAGTAAAACACCCCCAAATATTTTGAATTAACAAACATTCGTGAATTATTAAATAATTTAGCAACGAAATCTTGAATGAGTATGCATAAAATTACAATTTCCTACTAGAAGTAACCAACACATTACCCACCTCACGAGAGATTCTTGGAGTCAAAATTACCGTTATAGACTTGAAGAATACTGTGGAAAGTACTGAAAACATTTCGACAATTGAAAAAAAACATGGAAGTTAAAACCTTCCGATCAGTGTTTGTTCTATGTTAAGAAGGGACAGAAAGCTAGTATAGCTGCTTGTAAATTTTCAGCTGTTATATGTATGGGTAGCAATACAAAGTCTCATCCCAGGTTGAGATGATAATGAGAATCAGAAACCGGGGATGAAATCCTCGGCAAATCAAACATTGCATTTAATAAGTATTTCTTTCCTCCTGTCATTGGAAATTTACAACTATTCAAATTCATGTGACACATCTAAGATGAGTAAAAGGATCTTTATAATGTAAAGCTTATTTCGGTTCAGGGTGATAACGAAATTGTTAACAGTCTGGGGGATAATAAAGAATTTGGGGAATACCTGATTAGATATTGAAATACCCATGTTCACACATTAGCCCAGGAAATAAAGGTTTGATGTGGGGAATAATTAGGAGAAAGCTGAATTTTGGCCAGTTGTTACATCATTACTAGAGGTGCATTTTCCCAAGAGGTGCATTTTCCACCCCTCCCCCAATCCCCCTTAAGTACAAATTTACAGACTTCCAGAAATTGGATTATATATCCGTAACTAAGAGACATAGCGATATGATTATTTTTTCGTTATAATTCCTAGATGATAGGCTACAAAAATGGTACTCAAACGTGTTGCGCTATTGCTAGTATTTTCGCCGTAATTTAGATCCAAAGCACAAAATAAGGATATTTTGCTTTCAATATTTACACTTTTTACGGTGTAGCTTGTTTTACACTCACAATATCAAAAACCTGTTCGAAATACAAGTTGTTGCCTGTTTCATAAGCTTTAAAATAATGTATACTGCTACTGTGTACTACTGTGTTAGCTATTGAGGTAGCAATGGTGGCATTCAGAGCAGTGAGAGCTCACTGAGGGATCACTGAATTTGTCCTTTGAATGCCACTTCTCACTTCCGGCTCACAGTGAACCGACGCCATCTTTGTGAGCAAAGATTTTCACGCTCACTTGTGAGCCGGACCTCCCGGAAGTGCGGTTAGTGCGACTCAAGGGCGCCGATTTCTCTGTAAGTTTGGGGGGGGCATTCAGATATTTATTTTGTTTTCAGGTGAGGATCTAAGAAGGCACATATGGTACAAATCCAATTCAGATTTTGCCAAATATTGTATATTCATAAAAAAAACACACACACACACACACACATAATAGTATACATATAGTCATTATGCCCATAATGACTGGGACTTCCTCAGGCCCAGCTACTACAGAATTTAACAATGTTTTTATAACGCTGAAAAAATTCATAAAGCATATTATGTTCTAACTAATAAGAACAAAGTTTCTTCTGTTACTAGAAAATAAACTTAGGAAATAACATAAACTAATGTTAGTCTATGCAGAGGAGTTATCCAGCTTTCCCAAATGTGGTTCTCTTTCTGTCCGGCTCACCCTTCTGCCGCGCTACTGTTTTATTTGACAAATATATATATTTTTTAATTCTCGGTTCTCGATCTCGACAGGCATGGTTCAAGAAGCTTTTGTCTCACCTACAGTGAGAAAAAAATATTTGGACAAGTTCAACAAGGAGGAAAAGCACACTTATCACATGCAAAACGTGGACAATTTCGAAATCTCTTGCCTGTTTATGATAATGTGGATACCTTAGATAGAATGGTATAGAAATAACTAGTACTCGATACATCTGCAAGGTAACAGGGAACGAAAGAGTGATAACTACGTAAATTCAAGGCAAAAATCCACACCGTGTCAGGCATAAAGCAGCAGCATGGGGAATAAATTGAGTTGAACAACATTGGAACTGCTGCTCACTTTAATTTCAAATTACGTGCAGAAGGTAAAAGGTACTGAGACATAGCAAAGCTTCTTGGAAAGCCATTCTCTACATCATAAAGAAACATAAAACAGAATAATTATTGGGGATTCGTTCTGGTCAACTAAGAAAACTAACTGCCCGAAATAAAACCTACATTCTTCATTCTGTGAACAAAACTCAAAGAATTAGTGTTAAAGATTTGGTTACTTCTCTTACCTAGGATATACAAGTTAATGTTACAGTTGTGTAGATGTTAAAAAAAAAAGGATTCAGAAGATGTGTAATCAGAAACAAAACATACATATCAGAAGAAAGCAGAAAGAAGAACTTCTAATTTTCCAAGAAATATCAATATAAGTGCCTGGAATTTTGGAAAAAGTTTATTGTTTTTCTATGATGAGACTAAGATAAACTTGTATTGTAGTGATGGATATTAGGACGTGTGGCGAAAGAAGAATGGAGCTTTCAGAAAGCAGAACATTGTTTTAACTGATAAAAATATTGGTGGATCTGTTAAGATTTGGGGTTGTGTAATTACTAATCGAGTGGTCAGTATTCATATCCTGGATACACATCTTCTAAATCCCAATTGTTTCAAAGAATTTTGGGTTGTTCAATGAATTACTAACATTAACTCACATATTCTAGGCGAGTGAAGTAGCCAAATCTTTAGCACTAATTCTTTGAGTATTGTTCACAGAATGAAGAACGTAAGTTTCATTCCGGGCAGTTAGTTTTCTTGGTTGGCCAGAACTGATTTTATTCCGCAATAATTGCTCTGTTTACGTTGCTTTATGATGTATCCAACGGTAAAGCATGACTTTGCAACAAGCTTGGCTTGACTGACACCGTGTGGATTGCTTCAATACACTACGTAGACTGCTCTTGTACACAAAACGATACCTAGAACATTTATTTCGAGAGTAGTATTGGGTTGTCCAAATACTGTTTTTTGCGATGAATGTGCGTAGTCTTCTCTCTTTCGTTGCCTGTTACCTTACATGTAGTTATCGAGTGGTAGTTATTTCTGAAATATTATTTCTAAGGTATCCAAATTATCATAAAAGGGCAAGAGATTTCGAAATGGTCCATGTTTTACGTGTGATAGTCTGACTTCCTCTTTGTCGAACTTGTCCAAATACTTTATTTTTCGCTGTATATAGTTTCCCTATCTATAAGCTGTATTAGAAACTCAAAATTACGGTATTAACGGCTAACAATAATTGCATCCAAACAGCAGTTTGAAGGATATATTTCCAAGTGCAAGTCTACTCCTATTTTTGTGTGAGTTCTTCTTGTCGAAGAGGAGGCCAAAGAGCGAGATTTAAGGAAAACAGTAGCTATTGGTTGCAAGGCGTGTGACGTCACCTTACGGACCGTGAGCGTGTATACATAAGCGAGAGCTGAGAGAATAGTGCATATAAAAAGTGATATTGCACTTAATGTTTCGTAGTGAAAAAGTTCTATTTATTTTTGTTATAACTTTTATGACTGAATGATGAATTTAAACGATATAGAAATACACTAGAAACTTCCTAAAATTGTAAAAATAAATAAAAATAAATAAAGGTGTATTAACGCTACCGGTATGTGAAAGGAATACTCACAGTCGAAGAAAATTGATTTTAGAACTGTAATATTAAAATTAGAATTACTTTTATTACAAAAGAGAGAAAATATAATCCTGATAATATTATTTCCGTTAAAAATATATATATTTGTGGATCATTTTGCTAATTATTCGTGATATATTAAGTGCACGATCAATTATTACAGTCAGTGTCCTTTCTAGTTCACATTCACACCTAAGCAGAAGGTAGTTCAAGTATTAGGTACAAATTGAAGGAACGGGTTTAATTTAAGCTTTGATTATTTCATCTGACAGTGGGGAGTGGAATCAGAACACTGCTTGCGTAAAATTCGCTTACAAACATAGTGTAAATTTAAAGATTGAAACAGTCATGTGGGGTACGAAATAACGATAATACATTACAAGTGGAGGCCGAGGCCTTGGTCTATGCTACCATATAGGTATCCGCCTGTTGATACTGATCGTAAGCCTGGAAATCCTCAGTTAACGTGGCCGGAAGCAGGACTCGAACCTGTGAGCCTTGTCACTGCCGTTCGCAAACTTCGTAACAGTACTAGAAAGATTAGCTGCTTACAGTTTTCGTGTTAGCCATGCTGACTGAGGGTTCCCAGGTATCCTCAGTACAACCAGGGAAATACCTGTATAGTACCTTGGCTATAAGACCCTGGTCGCTGTCTTCTTTGTTCTGGATGGGTGCTTGCGGTAGTTTCTCAAACTTTTGAGCATAGCCTTACCTGCCTATATGGCACATAAATGTAAATAGACGGGGGGAGAGACAGACAGACAGATAGTTGGCGCATACTTTCATGAATTTCCGATTCATTATTTCAGGATGAAAAATAATAATAATAACTTTTATTATTATTATTATTGTTCCAACTGGAAAACAATGTAACAATTTACTATTTTTAATGTTGAGAACTAAATACATTCCTGCTTTACCCAGCTCCACTGGTCCGGTGGTCACGATCACTGCCATTCGATAAGCATTAGGTTCGAGTCCCGCACACCCTGGCCATATGACAGATTTTGTAGTTTTCCTCTGTCCCGGAAGTCAAATACCACGATGGTACCTTAAATATAGACCTTGTCCGCAACCCCTATTTTTACAAAAATAAAGAACTTAGGAAGCATGTACCAAACTATGTAGTAATTAATTATCAATTTTAGGCATTATAAAACTCTCATATAATGAATTTTAGAATCAAAACCTTACGTTACGAAGGGCAGGGACAACTAGGAAAAAACTCAGGTTCGAAAAGCGACGCAAACATAAGCATAGCTATTTTTTTTGTAAAAAAACAACCTTTTTCTTTTCTTTTCGAATATTTCGATTTTTCGAACATTGCTACAAAAATAAGAACTAAGTTTCATTATATGTTTGTACTACCCCGCCTCATAATTAAATAAACTCTCGATGTCAGTTACGCATTCCTTGAAAACTGCGCCAGGTTATCAACTTTGCAATCCTAGAAGTTCATTTTTAATTCCGTTTTGTAGTCATGAGGAAGGAGATGAATGGTGCAATTTTTTACATCTTTTATTTAAAATTTGTCTATTCTTTTACATCTTACAGTCTCTGTGTTTGTTTGTCAAGGAAAAGAATAAAATATCACATGTGGGTTGTTTAGGCTCGTGTATTTACACGTTGAAATGACAACGTTGTTGTGCTTACTCATTGTTTAAAAGTAACGGGAATCATAAAGAAAATAACACAGTTATTATTTATTCCTTTCACAACTACCATAATTGTGCTCTACTTTAATAAATAAAATAGTAAAATGTCATTAGGCTATGATAAAAACACGGTCGTTAGCTGATCCTAATAGAAGACTCAATATGAGGGTACGTGCACTGACGTCATGATACAGTTCCACATAGATGGCGCCATCAGTTACATATCCATGAATGGCATACCTAATAAATCTTGGTCTTGTCGCTTATTTTTCTTGTATATATTTCTTTTTCTTAAATTATGTTTATGTATGACAAAATCACGATGAATGATCCTTAATCCTCGGAACGCCAAGATTTCATCTAACGGAACGTCAAGATGAGTCAGTTTCGAAGCATGTATATTTCTCGAATAAAATAAAGTACTTGTTTAAAATCAAGGTATTTTAGAGCATGGGTGTATTCATTGTATAGTATTTATTGCATTGTATTGTATTGTATTTTATTTTTTCAAGTATATACTACAAAATAATGAAACACAGAAAAAACTAATACATCATATTAACCTTGCAACCATTTTCATGGGTGCACAAAAATAAAGGTACCATGAGTCTCTTACACATATGAAGTACGACATATAAAACTATCCGAATAAAACTACCTTCCTCTTTCACTCTCACATGTAAAGCACACCGTATCTGTTGTATTCTGATTCTTGCAAATGAAGCGATTACATTGTTGACAGTATGCGGAGTACACAGAATTTCACTCTTCTATTTAATGACTAATGGGGGAAAAAATATTTTGACTGTATGGGTCATTTTTGACCCGATCTTCCGATCTTGGCGTTCAGAGAGATAAACGACAGAAAATACGTTTTCATTTTTTCTTTCCTTTTTTTACTAAATGGTCTTTATCGATGTTATGCTCCAGAAACAACACAAGCAATGCACGAATTAACTCCTTTCAGGGAGGAATTTATCAATGAAATAGATTTTCCGAAGGGAGATAAGCTTAGTAGAAGGGAAAAACGAATGACCATGTACTGTAGAAATAGGAGAACCGACTTCACCTTATCACTTGGGCCCCCCCAAATAGGGGGGCCCACTTCAACTTTGGGGGGGCAGGGCCCCCAAAGTCCCCCGGGATCGGCGCCCTTGGTGCGACTCCAATATGGCTTTCGGCGGAGAGTAATATAGTAGGACGAGTTTAATCAGAAATATAGATATTACCAAATAACAACAAGCCATGAGGTGCACTTGCAGCTTCAGTCTGGTAAGATGTTAGATCTACATGTTAGCGCTTTAAAATATATTTATATCGAACAAATACTGTGTTAGAGGTACATATTAGCTGTGTGCTTTCTTGCTTCACTGCCAGATGAAAGAGCTGAACTTCTTGAATCAGAACATAAACCGGATAAGCTTATTCCGTACAGATTAAATTCTTAAGCTGTTCTCGAACGTTATAATTTTAAATGGCCAGGTCTGAAGTCACATGTTTCCGCGCTCAAATTGGGATCTTAAAGTATTTTTATTAAAAACTTTGGTTGTAAGTTACAGCAGTTACAGACGAAGTCTCCTATTTAGTGGTCTTACCAATTGCCTTAGAGCATGTAAGACCAGATTCGTATTTAATCCGTCGTCGATAAAAAAAAAAAAACGGTAACATATGCCTGACAACTTCCAGACGTGCCATATTTACTACTCTTTGTGCTATGCGATATTCAATTGTTCGTGGAACTTCAACCAAACGCTTTATAAAATTCAACCGTTTATTGAGCATAAACGAAATTAGGCATCCGAAGGATCCGCTGTGAGCGCTCACTCACTGGAGATCACTCTCACTGAGCCGCTCACTGCGCTGAATGCAGCCAATGACGAATGGTTTTCCTTCTATGTGTGCCCTATCCACATTAGGCAATTGTGAGCTGTCGACGATTATGACAATATATCTTTGCTGTGTAATGGAACGTAAAATAGGTGATGAATTGGTAGTGTATTTTGACAGATTTTTCACGTGATATATCACGTACCCAGATAGCATGTCAGCTTGCAATAAGGTGGAAAAATGCACATCTAATAATGATGTAACAATTGGCCAAAATTCAGCCTTCTCCTAATTATTCCCAATATTTGCTCATTTTTTTCTATTTCCTGGGCCACTTTGTCTCACAACAATGTTCGTAGACCACTTTGTCTCACAACAATTCTGTATGTACTGACTCTGTTGATTATGAAGTATATCCATTCTCAGTTTATGCAACAAATGTAATAAATACATGTTTGAAAATGTATGCCCGTTAGAAACATATTGCGGTATATTACATTATATCCAGAAGTGAAAAAAACATTCTGATTAGAACGTAAAACATGATTTTAAATGTCCCCTAGCACACCAATTAGGTATTTTTGTGAAGGATGTAGATATTTGAGGCAATTGTGCAAACAAGAGTCTATGTGCTATCTTTTAACAAGGAACATAGACTTTTGTTCGCGCATATTTGTTCAGACTTCATTATGAAATGTTTAGTCAGATTGCCTTTTTTAAGTTGTGTTACATCGTGACCACACTCGTAGTGTTTCGTAACACACTATTCTAAGAGAGGCTTAACTGCCATGCATTCTCAGTAGTTCTATTGGAGCATTCCTTGTTCAACGAACGTGCTATCTCTGCATTTATTCCTAGCAGTCACATACCAATGCTAAATTTGCACTGGTAAACACGCAGACCCCAAATTTCTGATAATTGTAATTAGCCTTATAACAAGGAAATCAGACAAGATACGTGTAATTGAATATCTTAGAAGGATATAGGGCAAAAACACACCGTTTAAGTTGTTTCAGTGTCGTAGCGAGAGAGGACCCCCTCAATGGATATTTTGTATTTTTTGTAGCATTTTTTGAACAACTTAACCAAGAAAACGTTTCCATTTGTTTCCGAACTGACCTATCTGTCAGTGGAGAATCCAGAGTGGTGGTACGCACTCTCTCGAGGGAAAATGCTTTGTTTATAGCATTATTTCAACAATTTTAATAACAACATTTTTCGATTTTTTTTCGAATCAACACTTACCTACAAGTATTAATTTTTGGGAATAACTGTGTCAAATTTCATGATAAAAATAAGCAATATGAGGTCAAATATAATAAATTTATATAAACTTTCACATAGTGGAAAAATATTCCTGGTATATTCCTCCTACATGCCTTGCTCATGAAAATACTTGACCTGTCTTTGTTCTCTTTCTATAATAACGGTTGACAAAAATATTATTCTAATTTGCATTACACGAATGTAGAATTTATACTAGAAGATATCTCACTAAATACACTAAATTAATACTTACTTGCAATTGAATAATTACACATAAATATTTTACATAAGTTTTTTTTTTGCAAGAAATAGTTCGACATTTCCTAATGCCAATATAATCTTCCTTGGGCGTGTGTCTAGAGGAGAGGTACTTGTTACATGAAGACCAGGGCAAATAAATTGAACAAAATGACAAATTATTTTATTGACCAAAAATTTAACTACGTTACATTCTAAGATGTCACCATATTGTCAAACTTGTTATATAATAGCACAGGAACATTTTACTAATTATAGTTCTGCCATTTACTGGAAATCAGATAAACAACTACGCGTTTACGAAGAACGTTTACTCTAAGGAATTCACGGGCATGCAATAAAAGCTATATTTTTACCCATCTATTCGTTAGAGTAAAGTCTATTCAAGTCATAACTCAGAAAATTACACAAGTTATTGACAAATAACGAGACTGAGTTCCGGCTCGTATCCCCCCTTGGTATGCGACTGCTAGAAACCTAACTGCGCAGTGGCGAAGAACAGAGAATAAACAGTTTTGGTTGAATCAGTGACTGCTTCAGTTTTAACAATATATGTATCGCCATTAGTACATGTTCTTGTTTTTTGTATTAGTGTTGCGACTTTATTTCCATATGTTTAGAAGAGTATTTACAATTGTAACATAACTAACTGAAGCTTATATACCGCTACAAAGCTTAACAATTCAAATGTAAATATAAACTATTTGATAACATTCCGCTAAATAATTTTATATACATGTATTAATGAAAGAAACCATGTTTAACGCCGAGTGATTGAGTATGTCAGATCATGATTAGACAGGAATTCAAATGTACATACATACCTATTTAAACATTACGTTATCAATTAATATTAGGAAACAATACGATTCCTTCACTGGAAAAGATTAAGTGAAATAAATGCATGGACATCAATAATTATAAGTTAGATTTTAATCATTACCTATAAAAACTTATAAGTTACAAAGCCTTGTATGTGAAAGCTACCAAGCTAGAGTTATCCCTGTCATTGAACAAAACAAGGGAAACGGCAACCGAATTAGAATTTCTTTGTAAAAATCTAAATGCAAGAAGTGTGAATTTACCTAGTTCAAGAAGTAGTGATATGAATTTGTTTATTAAGTTTATCATATTAAGTTAATTTCATAATATGCAAATACAAAGCGATGTTGTTAAGATAGTATATAATTAAGTAATATTTTTTTTATTTTATTGAAACAAGGTTATGCCAACATGTGAAGATATTTTCTCACATTGCTTTTGGAAAGGAGAAGAGTTTAATTGCTGTGGAATTTTGAACCTTCAACGCTCTGAGGAAGGATTTTGTTATTGCTTCAACTGTCAACTTTCAGAAGGCTGTCAAGATAGGTATATACAAAATATTTCTTCATCTCAATTACACTGAAGTGCCAGTTAAATTGACACAGTGACGTAATAGCGTGTGAGGCCATTTTTAACTTTAATTGCCGCACTATTCGCCTTGACATGAATTTCGCTAGGTGTGGGTAGTACGCGTATTCTCAATTTAATACGAGCAATTGATATTGAATGACAATGCATGAAATCGGTTGGTTTTACGGTAATGGGGGCTGAGCAAAAACGTTGCACTTTACATGATCCAGAGACGGTTCAATAGTACGGGGAACTTGCACACTTATCTGGGGTTGATAAACCTGCAGATTAATTCTCTTCACAAGCATGAGCACCAAAAATCAATGTCAATGTGCAGTGTCCTGTAAGAAGCGCCCATTGACATCAGGATTGACAAGGACTTGAACGGGTGTAGATAATAAGAGAGCGTACGTGCAGTGCTCCATGTTGGTAGACCAGCCCTCAAAGCGCACCAAAGATGACACGACCGGCCAACAGAAAACATCTTACATTGTTACAGACTCTTCAGGCTGCCCGGAATAGCATCAACTGACACGACAGGTCTATTGTCTCGTTAGGCCGACGCCATATTCTTATACGTCCCTTCGCACGAAACAGTTTGAATCGTGGCTCATCAGAGCAAGCTAGATTGTTCTCGATCTCGATCCCCTGGTTACGGCATTACTTCGGTCGAGGCGTGTGCGTATAAGGTACCAAATGCCAGAAAAGTAAGGATTCAGAGAACGTTAAATGGTCATCTTATTGGCATCTCTCTCTGGCTGGAGCATCCTCTTACTGGTTTAAGTTCGGTAATTAGTTGCTACAGGATCTTCGATTACGCATACACCAGAATGGGTGATGAAAATCACAATCTTGTAAGAGTGATTAGTGACACAAGAGTCCCTGGTATTCACGTTGTAGATGCAGGCGAAACTTCTAGCGAGTTCGCTTCTTAGTAGCATGCGTGACCACTCCGCTTGGTGTTTATGATTTTACCATGTTCAAAATTCGTGAAATCACATGTTTTGACAATTGTAACTGTTTTATGTTATCATATTGCTCCTGCTAAGTTCAACATGCACTGCTCGCTGGATCTGTATGTGATGGTCCACTTAACTTTTTGATATATAACGTATTACAGTTGTAACCGCACTCGCCCGATATTCACTCGGAGTTCAAATCATAATACAAATCTTGATTTAAGTGAACGTCGATGCAAGAGGGTGGACATTTAAGGAGTCCCAGAACGCTCGCACAAAACGAACAAATAGGAAAGTATGCTGAAATTATGATGCTAACTAGATCAAATGAAATCAAATTCTGACAACTTATTTAAAATAAAACAGAACAACTTTATTTCTATAATTTACACATACGAACTTCTGAGTTGAATCATTAATTAACTTTCTCAAACATCAAACAAAGTCACGAAATAGAATTGACTTTATATTGAGCAACTCTTCAACTAATTAAATTGTTAATTAAGATTCCACAGATTATTCGATCACTGTTTATTTTAAACCCGCTTACAATTTCAAAAGTTCCCTCAAAATTCCGAGGATTTAATTAGGAATTAAACACAGGACTTTAAATTTCGGTTATTAATTCTCGATAAGCTTCTATGAAATTAATTACTTAAGAAACAATTATTTTAACAAAATTTAGTTAACGTCCCAACCGGACGTGTAAGGGGGGGGGAGAGAAACCAATCACCCTTTCTACAGAACTAACAAAAAGGTCACCACCTACACTTTACACTGAACTAGATGTAAGGAGAAAAATAGAGGGGGGGGGGATCCGTTCTTCAGGAAACTCACGCCTATACACGCAATGACATAGCGATGGCCTTCAAGCCAACGTAACCAGAACACATGTTCTCACTCCCGCTCACTCTTGCATAAGTTGGAAGTAAAATAGAGAAGGGGAAAGGGGAGAAGCAGATGCCATTGCAATCCAATAACCCTACTTTGCCTTCACGTAAATTCTCGTTGACACCTAAAGGAAGGTTGTACCTTCTCAATGTGAACTACAGGAAATTCAAAAATGTTTTATCTCGAGATTAAACTTACTATAAATTGAAATCAAATCCAACTCTCTTTTTAAGAAGTAATTTAGTTGCACTCGCGAAAAGCCTAAGATATTATTCTCGATTATTTAATTCAGAACAGTAACTGATTTATCGTAATTACTTAGAATGCCCCACGCAACGGCATTCGCCATTTAACTTCTTTCCGAGTAACAACGTGACTGAGAAATTTATTTTCAAAAACAAAATTAGCTAATAAGATTACTTCAAAACACAGATTACTTCTACTATTATTAAATTAATATTAATAAATTATACTAAGCCTGAAATTAAGTTCTTTGAAGTCGGATTAAACCACAATTATATCGCAGCAGCAACAAAAGTCGACATTCCAATATAACGAATCTAAGTCGCAGTAGAAGTCAAAGCCGACCATCCTATGTAGCGAAACAAACCCAAACAGTGGCGAGAAATCGCCTACATCGCGAAATCAGACCGCGGGAGCGATTCGCGCAGGGTTGCCAATTACAAGATTAAATTACCAGAGAAATTGCTCAATATAATTTATAATTTTATAAACTAAATCAAAGAATTGTAGGCATGTAGTTCCGTACACTACACAGTTCATCTGGAAAAAATTCCTCTACAATTCGTACGTTCGCAAGGAAAGCGTCACAACTCAAAATAGTTAATTTTTTTTTTGGCTCAAAGCATTAAAAAAACTATTCTCCTTCTTTGACAAAAGGGTCAGAAGTGTATCTACATCGGTTCCCGGTACATACAATAAGTGTTTTAGGGATTTTTCTTTTTGCTTCTCAAGTAAGACGTCCCTTATTTTCCTCCTCCTGTAAAATTATACTTCTTGAGATGTGACACCTTTCTTCCAAACGTGCGAATGAAGACAATGCTAAACTTGCTATCAGAGGGCAGAAACCAATTACAGAGTAACTATGACTAAGCGTTCATATAGTATTAAGTAGTTCACACAATTGGTTTACCACCCGTTTTGTAACTTGACGTGCTCTGTCTCATTATACAACACCTTAAATTGATGTAATCATTTTGTTTTACTAAAAATAAAAAGTAATGCATTTTGACTACAATTTCTTCTCTTTTTTTGCATTGGAATGCTGAAGAGATAGGATGGTCATTTATCGTAATAATGCTGCTGGAACAACCACTGGTCTAGAATTATTTATGAAGAACTTATCCACAGAATATCTGAAAAATGATACAACACCCAGAGGATGGAATGTAAGTATAATAATAGACTATGCAATTGACAAAAAAAGCTAATGAAACGGTTTCTCGCAAGAATTAAATAAGTAAATTTTCACACATCCATTGCTTATTTATTTGAAACATTATAGTTCAATGTTTTTTTAGTAGAAGAAAGGGAGAAAGTAAATACAAACAATAGTAAATATTTTAGAGCGCATGATGGACATTATTTCAGAATTACATTTACCTGAATTATACAATTATTTAAGTCGATTTAATATCCAATAACTTTTCTAAAGAATTATTTTCTGTACACGTAAACCCCATCCCTAACTAAATCCATATTTCGGAGTAACACCATTTGATTCAGTGAGAAAAAATACGTAGAATAGCCAATTTCCGGTGAGCTAAAAATATAAACAAGAACAATCCGAAAATATTATGGTATACAACGGTTATGCATATACTTTGAAGTTTCACTCACTGGTCGTGACGAGGAATAAATTGTTGTATCATCTCTTCAAAGGATGTCACTACATGAATCGTGTCTCACTTTGAACATCAGTTCATCCTTCTCGAAACCATGCCGCTGCAGAATCGGCACACTCATGAACTCCCCTCCGTACACAACACATTCTCTATGTTAAATTTTGGCCTCGTTCAGTTCTTCAGCTTGAACTCATACTTGGCGGATCTTGGTCTTACCGGCGATGTTGAGTGCTAAAAACAGAAAGCTGGCGAAATTCATTATTATGATTTTGATATTGCATTGGGTCGTGCAAGAGTGGGGTCGAATTTTCGAGAAGGATAAACCGACGTCCATGATCAGACTTACCATTCAGACAGCAACTTGCTTTGAGGAGAAGATATAATAACTCGTTCCCTGTTCCATCTAGTGTATGATTGCGGAACAGCTTGGTACGTAATTTCGTGCATATTAATATTTTTGTGTTTCTTTTGCATATGTTTCTACAGCTCATCATTTAAAGGTGAATACATATGCTGCAGAAAATCTTCGTTATTAAAGCAGCAGATTGGTTAATATGTAATAAATAAGGAACTGCGTGAACAATGTTTATAGATCAAACCGTATACAATAATCCTTGGTATAACATGAAATTTGAAATAAACCAAACGTAACAAAACCTAATTTTTCTTTTATGTTATTGATATTGCGGGTGCATATTAGTAACCCTTCCAAGTTCTTGAGGACTACCAACACCAACATCTGTTTGCAGAAAAATTACACTGCCCAACATGATTTTTACCTCCAGAGAAACAATGGGTGATTCTGAATGATTTTGGTGCGTAGATAACGGAAAAGATAATGATTCGTGCCCATCACGTCACAGTTCTGAGATATTGCATGAGGTGTATTTCACTCGTACTGCTAATTTGTTGAAATGAAGAACGTAAATTAAGCCCATTCTACCGGCAGAAATGGAAGAGTGAAAGATTAAAATACTTTGTCTAGATGACATTCCGCCTTTCTAAGCCTTCTCACCCCTTTAGTAAACAATAACAGTAAGTGTTTGAGATTATAAAACCTTCATTTGTTTAGTTACTCGCGCCGCATATCACTTTTCTCTCCTGGTTCCTACAGCTCAACACTCAAGTGAGAAAATAATGCCACATCGTCTAATCGCAATCCCCATTACCGCGTAAAGAAAAATACCCTCTGTAAGGTGTCAGAATTCAGAGGTAGTTTCTTAGTAAGCACGGCACGTTGAAGTGAGTGTTGGCAAAATCTTTGAAACGTGTTCGAAGTATATTGTTTTGGAATTCGAGTGTTATGAGGAAGTGAACTATTGGTACAAAATGAAACGAGTTAGTTCACACCAAATGTGTGAAAGTCATCCGGATAATTTTTGTTATGTTTGTAGTATATTTACACCCGAATCACAAAGGAAGAAAATATGTAACGTTACAAACCTTACTTATTCTTTGTACTTCGGTTGTCGGATTGGCGACCGGAACAAACCATTGTGGCTGGAAAAATAAGAGCCTTACCGTTTGCTGTATCGATGATGTGGAGAATACCAACAAATCACCTTACTAACTGTTACTTTTGCATGGCCAAGATATCTGGAAAAATAAAGACGTCATCCAGTATCCTCATATTCCTTCTAACATACTACCTGTGCCTCACAATGACGATTTCTCTATACCTCCTGATCCTGTCGTTTCACCGAGCCAGCGGCCTCTAGGTCAAAATATTCATTCTGACAGTGAGATACATTTAGTACAGCAAGAAGACCTAAATGATTTAGTACGATACTTAAATTTGTCCAAAGAAGCATCCCAACTTCTAGGTTCTAGACTTCAGCAATTGATACTAATTGTTCTTGGTACAGACATTTCTGAGTTTCGTCACAGCACCAGCTTTTTGCACAATATTTTGCAATGGAGGGGAATATGTGTTTCTGTACAGACATTACTGGATTGATGAACAAAATAAATGTATATAATCGAGATGAGTGGCTATTATTTATCGATTCCTCAAAATTTAGTTTGAAAGCAGTATTGTTTCATAATGTTAATACGTTCTCATCAGTCCCGGTGTTCCATTCTATCGGTTTTAAAGAAACTCATGAAAATTTGCCTGTAATTGTGCGTGTTATACAATACCAGGATCATGGTTGGAAGATATGTGTTGATCTCAAAGTGATTGGCTAACTGCTAGGGTTACAGAGTAGTTTAACGAAATGTTGCTTTTTGTGTTTGTGGGACAGCCGTGCGAAAGACAAACATTATGTGGTGCAAAATTGGAAGAAGCGAGAAATATTTGTTCCAGGAGTATGTAACGTAAAGGCAGAACCATTGGTTCTGCCTCATAAAATTCTTCTTGCTCCCTTGCACATAAAAGTTGGGTTGATGAAGAACTTCGTGAAGGCACTGTACAAAGATCGCTAAGCAGTTACGTATCTGAGAAATGCTTCCTGATATGACGTATGCAAAATTAAAGGAAGGAATTTTCATCGGCCTTCAAATCAGGAAGATCATTTTGAACGAAACGTTTGAAAATCTTATACAAGGAGTAGAGTTAACCGCTTAGAAGTCTTTTAAAAGTGTTGTACATGGAGTTCTTGGAAAGAGAAAAGACGAAAATTACAGAACATTGGTCACAAATTTGTCGGAATGCTACAAAAACATGAGCTGCAATATGTCCTTGAAAATTCACATCCTCCATTCCTACTTAGGCATTTTCCCAGAAAATTTAGGTGATGTTCGTGATGAACAAGGGGAAAGGTTTCTTCAAGACATTTTCGTGATGGAGAAGAGATAACAAGGTCGTAAGGATCGTTCGATGATGGGAGATTATTCTTGGTTCCTTGTGCGGGAGAATGAGCAGGAATACATGCGGCAGCATAAACGCAAGCGTTTGTAGGCAAGGTAACAGACATGTTTCGTTAGAATATAAGGTATCAGTGGCGTAGATGAAGTCTGTCAAAGGGGGATACTAGTGGTACATTAATCATGAAATCAACAAGAATTCCGGTAGGCCTCCCCAAGGTCTTATATAAACTTCTTATAGATATATATATATGAGAGATCCTATCTCCAAGAATTCCAAAGCTAAGAGAAAAATACCTAAAAGGTGAAATATATCTTCATATCCATCTCTCAATCTACGCCATTGGTACTTATAATTGCATGTTTATTAATTGTACATTTGTAAGCTAATTTAAGAAGAATATTGCATGGTGTTATATGTGTGTTCAAATTTTGTAGGTGTGACCATGTGCCCACCACGTTTTAATTTACGTGTAATATATAACGATATTAAAAATTGTTAGTATCTTTTGAACCTGACATGACAGGACATTTTTATGTTGAATTCGTAATCAGCGCGTTCGTTTCCTTAAGAATCATCTATTTTGATCCCGGAGGTATTGAAGAATATTTTTTTTTGTTGGGCAGTGTTATTAGACCATTTTCACACCCCTTGTATCCCAATTACTAATAAGAAAATTCAACATTTTGAATAGTCAACTGGGGTACTATTCCTTTAAGTTTAAGTGTGCTTGCTTGTTAAATATTTTACTTGGGTATTGAAAATATTGAGCATACATAAATAGTGCCTGACTCACTCATTAACTTAGTCAGCGATCATTGAAATCGAAAGGCTACTTCACGTAAACTTACAGATTTAGAATCTGGTACAGACGTAGGACGTTACATACAATAAAAGGAACAATAATAAGATTAAACTTTCGTAATCTGAATGCAAATATCGAGGATAAAGGAAAGGGGAATGGTAAGTCTAGATCCATCACTATATCAATAAGTTCTAAGACTCGAAACCATGTGGCGATACTGTGAGAAATTTAGCAGATGGCATGCTATATCTGGAAAGTACCATCCTGTGACGCATCATACATGACGCTGCCCTGATTCACAACGGATTTGTACAACAGTACAGTGTTTTTGTGTAACATGATGGTGTGTATCGCTCCCACGGATCGCGTTGTTCTTATGCAATCTAAGGTTGCGAAACATTGAACAATGGTCCTGCTCAATCATCCACACTCCCCGACATCGCCCTCTGTTCCGTACTGTAAAACAACAACTTCGTAGGGGACGTTTTCAATCGTCTGACAAGGGACCATTCTATTTTTGATAGTTCGATTTCGGAAAATGTTTGCTATCACTGGATTCAGTACCCAAATAAACAACAAAAAAAAAACAAAAAACAAGTTTGTAGCTGCAGACCGTAAACAGGGCCGGAGATAAAGGGGTCCAAAGTTCGAATAAGGGACGCAGAAAGTGCCTATAAACACCACGTAATTTTGAAACTAGTGGAGGAATAGAGATCAAATGTGAGGTATGAGTAACCCGTGTAAAGCTCTATTGAATAAATGCAGTGAGCATCATGTTGGCCATCTTAAAAGTCGCCATATTGGATTGATCGAAAGGAAATAAACGGGAAGGAAGGCGTGTGGCATAGCTAACCTTCATTCGAGGCTAGCTCTTTCCCAGAATTTCAAATATGAGGTTATTTGTTACCATCGTTTATTGCGTGAGAAGGTATGGAGCCTGGAAGTTGTGAAAAGGCGAAATTAAAGGTTTTGACTTCTGATTGTTTATCTTTATCTTTCTTCAAATGTGCTCACTGCTGTTCCCATGTTTGTCTCAAGCACACAATCATTCTTAAGGTACACAGCAGATGCAATTAAACGTGCATAAGATCTGTTGTAAATGCACGATTAGCACTAATTACTCGAGAATGTTGGATACCTTCAGGTTTTGTATCGGTTGCTCCTATGCACCTTTCACGACTGCCTTAACAACATAAAAGTTTCTTATCAACAGCAATAATTCGAACACTGTACCCACAGCACTACTTTCTCATGTTCTTGGCTCACGTTTCATACACTGAAATGACAGAACCCCAAACCGTTAATTTCGCCTTTTCTCACCTTCTCACGCAATAAAGATTGGTAACAAATAACCTCATATTTGAATTTGTGGGAAAGAGCTAGCCTCAAATGATATGCCACATGCCTTCCTTCCCGTTTATTTCTTTTCGATAAATCCAATATGGCGCGCACTACACTTATTCAGTAGAGCTTCACACACATTACTCATACCTCACATTTGATCTCAATTCCTCTACTAGTTTCAAAATTACATGGTGTATATAGGCACTTTCTGCGTCCTGTATTCGAACTTTGGACCCTTTTATCTCCAGCCCTTTTTACGGTCTGCAACTACAAACTTGTTTTTCTCAGTTTATTTGGGTATTGAATCCTGTGATAGCAAGCATTTTCAGAAATCGAATTGTAAAAAATAGAATGGTCCCTTGTGAGACCATCACCGCAGCAACGGAGGCCTTACGGTCAATTCCTGCCCATGGATTCCACGGAGTCCTTTTTACGGTTCTATAGAGCCTGAAGCGCTACATTGTGACGCAAAGACATTACTTCGAAAATTTATGTGACTAACAGAAGCTTGGTACCATGTGCTCAAAAGACATTAAGTGTTAGAAAGTTATTGAGACTAGTGGAATAACATTACAACACCTTTGTCTCAAATAAAGAAGAGAAGCTCAAAATCAAGTTAAAACGTAGCAAATTTACTATCTTAAAACACTCCCTAACTTTCAGATTTTTATTTAGGTGTTCGGTGGATATTTGATTTTGAAAGCTACCACTCACTACCATGGGAGAATGTTATATGAAGGATGGGCTAAGGCAACTTTCTTACCCTTATATTTCTATTTCTCTCTCTCTCTCTCTCTCTCTCTCTCTCTCTCTATATATATATATATATATATATATATATATATATATATATATATATTGGTAAAATATTATTTCATGAAAATCTCAAATATGTTTAAGAGAATGAAAAATCGTGATAAAATTGCTCCGCTCTCTAGTGCCAAAACGTGTAATTTCTTATATGGCAACATCGATCAAGGAACACGTTATTTGCATTGTTATTCAACTATTCCCGTTACTGAAAATATATAATTTTGGAACTTTGGTTAAACTTTGTGCGAAACCATGTTTGGAAAAAATGCATACTATAAACTTAAAATTAGTAAATAAGGAAATAAATTGCTCTCCATAATCATATCATACAGTAAGACCACATCTTAAGTAATGCAAAACCATCATAAATTACACATGGATGTATGATTGTGATCAATGTAATCATGCTATTAGGCATTCTATTATGTATGTACGTACGTAAAACAATCGCTTACCAATATTTCAGCTTTACTTACATATTACCTATTATAGCAACCTATAACCGAGTTCTTTCCAGAAATTATACAAGTTGTTTCTAAAGGTAATTAGCGTTTTGTTTCACATCATTTTATGTTTTACTAGTAGTTTCGTGTTAATATTTGTGCGTTCAAGGGAAGTACGAAATGATTGCATTTTGAAAAATATAGGTGTTACGTTTTATCATAATTTAACAAAAAGGCATGTTTCTTAATAATGGACATAATAATGCTTGGTATGACAGGAATTTACTTTTTTAATTTCAATTACAGGTGTACGTTCATCAGCCAGATAAGTATCCTGACGTTCAAGCAGGAATTTTCGTCCAATCCCGCCATTCTTATACAATGCGTCTAGAAGTTGAACCATCCGTAACTGTCAGTACAAGTGACGTAAAATATGTTAACATAGAGAAAAGAAATTGTGTGTTTAAAGATGAGATGAAGCTAGAAGCGATACCAGTATATACCTTGGCTAATTGCTACGTGGCATGCAGAATGGAGTACATTGAAACGTTCTGCAACTGTTCACCATACTTTTATCCTAGATCATGTAAGAAGTTTGTCGTTAAATAAATTACATGTAGAACTAGGTCATCATAAGCTGTATGGGGGAGTAGAGTTATGAAGGCTATTGCTAATTTCAGAGTCTAACTTAGCGCGAGAGGATCTCACGTACCTAAGGTAATCTATTAGTTCAGGAAAACATACTAAATTTGGTATACTTTGGAGCGCGGTTTCACAAAGATTATGCACGGGCAATTCACTCCTAATGGCCACTAATCTAGACACAACAATATAGACACTTGTTGACACAATACTCCAGATCCAACATTCATGGAGCAACGCACAGTAAGTAACATGCAAATAAAACACAACTAATTATTGGTGGAGTCTAGCTACATTGGCCAAGGACTGACGACAGAAATTGATCTATCACTGTTGGTGTTCTTGTATGGTTGCTGTCATGGATTTGAATCTTGTAGACCAAACACTGCAGACTGACGCTCTAAGGCTGGTGGCTTTCAGGAGTCGAACTCACAACATCAAAGTCTATTTGTGCTGCTTGATGTGTCGGTAGCACTAAATTATACAATGTGATGTTATCTTCATGCTTTGACGGTAGCCTTTAGTTGGTGTAGGCTAAGACCGAGCTCGTAGTCAACTGATGTTCCTGGTGGCTTGAATAACCTGGATGTGGGTAACAGGGTGTCGATCGCGAGACTGCTAACGCAGAACACTGGAGCTGTACTTGTCCTTCTCATTTATGGCGAATTTCGTCCAATCACAGACGGTCTTGGGAGTTCCCTGGGTCTTGGGGGTTACGTGATTGTGTCAACTGTTTCTGTAGATCGTGTTACAGACTAATATTGTAGAATTAGCAATATTGCTTCCTCCGATCGTGACTTCATTAAAATAAAATGTCCTTATCTTTGCAGTAATATGATACTTACATAATTACTCATTTACACTCTTTAAAGAATGACGTAAATATGCACGTGTTAGTAAATCAATTTGGATATGTAATTCTCGTGTTGCTGAGGTAAAATATAACATTAAGAGTTTGGTTATATAACATTAAGACATTAATAATACCTTTTGTGCATAGTTTACAGGAAGCAAACACACCAACCATCTATTTTCGTCCCAAACGTGTGCTTAGAGCACATTAATACAATCATGAATAACACTAATTTACACATCTAGACTGATACTACGACACTAGGATTTAAATGTGGAAAGTTTGAGCAAATAAGGATCAAAACTGGGAAAATATGCCAAGACGTAATAAATATATTAAAAATATCTTGATACATGTTTATAATACACTCACAAGTCAGTAGTCTTATTGTATGGGATATGTTAGGTTCCCAGACAGTATGAGCATAATAATAGAAGGAAACAGTACTACATGTCACAAGATGTACAGTAGATTCTTATGCTAATTAGCTGATTATGCTATGAATTACACGCGGAGTTGTTACGGGTATTTGTGGCACAAGCTCCCAATATCAGAGATGGCGCACAGATGTTCCTCGCTCGGCAATGTCACGAATCTGGCGTGAGTACATCATATCCTGTCAAAGCATTTTTACCAGCAGCAGATCAATGAGCAGCTCCATGGACGTTTGTGTAATATTGTAACAACTAAACGACGTATTACAGTTGCTCACGTGACGTCAAGTTTAAACCTGAGAGGTACTACGAACGCGTCCATAGGATATTAGGCGTAAGCCGAGACCCATGGACTAAGGCCGAAGGGAAATTGTTGGACGAGCATTTGAGAGACTTCAGGATGGGCTGACCATCCAGGTCCTCGAATAAGAAACCCGTGAAGCACGTATACGTTTCCCTTAAAGGAACTATTTTATTAGGTATTATTGTACCAAAAACGGATGCCAACGGATAATCTACAATTAAATCTCTGTTGTAAGCGATACTTCCAGAGAGCTTTCGAATGTCGTTGACTTCATACCACGATTTTCAGCGCCTCTTATTCAAGATAAGAAGAATTCAGAACAGAACAACATATAGATATAATATGTAACTACAGAGAGTATTATACGAACAGAATATTATTTCTTCATAATATCGAACATGGCTGTTAAGAATATAAAGTGCAACTACCACATATTTTGGTAAAAGTAGAAATCTGTTTGCATATAAGTCACACAAATACAACAACAAATAGCAAGGCATACTCACTCACGATTATACTCACGGTACCATCCTATTATGTTTGTTGTGGCTTAGGTAAACCGAGAGTAATCTCAGCCAGGTTATACGTTGTGAGCGGAACTTAACCCATGTCACCTTCCAAATCCTTGACCGAAGTCAGTAATCGTAATCACTGGGCGACGGTGACTAGGTCTGCTAATAATGTTAGAACACAGCAAAATGGAATCGGATTATATTTTGATACTTGTGTTTTTGTTTAGTTGTACAATTACTCTTAAATCAGTGATGACCATTAACTCGTTCATTATTTACCTACATGTTGGAGAAAGTGTTCCATGTATAGTTTGGACAGTTTTATTATATTATTTTCAATGTAAAACATTGAAACAAGTCACAGACCATCGTATGATTTCGACAAGCATAATGAAATATTGAGTACGTTATTGTACTTCCACTATTATCACATGGAATTAGTGTTATATTAAGTATTATAAGTACTTTTGCATTAAAGTACAATAATGCGAGAATACATTTTACACCAAAAACTGTGTTTTGATGAAGTATTTCAGAATTAAAGAAATATTTATTTTGTTTAGTTGTAAATTAAATAGTTGGTTGTGGAGATTACCATCTTGTCCTTCCGACATGGACATTAATCTAGAATGCTCAATATACTTGCAATTTATTATGATTTGTTCAACTTTTTTATCTCACATATGAGCACGAATACTTGTGCAATCATTGCACTCAAACGGAAATACTTGATAAATATCAAAATTCTGCGAACTGCCCAAGCATATTTTTATCTGACACATTATTATCTGAATATTTCGCGGATTCTATCTAACGTATCTTTCATTTATGTTTCCTTTTTCACCCACATTATAATCGGTTCTAAACTTGGCTATTAAAGGTTTCAGAGTGGTGACACTAATTTACTGAACGAAGTTGAACAGTAGTTGTAGTAGTGTTACTGGTACAACGAGATCACAGAGAGCAGGTTTCTGTTGGTACTTTCTGAGAAGCTTGAGCCTCCCCATACCCACAACTAACTATTAGTTGTAGAATTAGCAGATTATCTTTTGACTTTTGAATTAATTTTGCAGTCAACTTTGACCGTGGTTCAGTGGTAGATATTTACCGTTTAGCAGCTAAATTTGATTGTGATAGTTCCAGTATGAGGAGCCAATTAATTTAATGTGCAGTTCCAGCAAATTTCTTTATACATCTATGGGTACTTTCCTTGTAAGGAGTAGTAGGTCCGGTAATTGAAGTTAACAAATTATAATACATCGGTTGTGGGACAGGAAGGGGGTATGAACAGAATTTGGAGAATCATTGTTATTGCACTCTTTGTTTACTAGTGACATTTTCATTGTGAAAGTCCTGTGTGTGTGAAAGAGGAGATAGGGAGGAAAAATTAATACTAAATTAACTGAAATTTAAATACTATAAGGCAAAGGTTTCTGTCCAATTGGAAAAGTTTCAAGGGTTCAAATGCAAATGTATATGTTGACAAATATCGTTTTCTCTAGCATGTTTGAATTTATACTTGAGAATGCGAAAAGGGGTATAGGGGGTGAAAGTATTCACATTCAATTTCTGAACCGAACCAGGGTAGGGAAACAACAAATGTAAAAGTATTTTTAAATATAGTAAATATTACGTAATTAATATAAAATAGCTAATAATAGTTCTCGTGATCACCATTCAAAATACTGTAAATTGTTCAGTACCAAATGTAAAATATGATAAAGAGAAGTGTCATATGAAATAAACAGAAGTTCAACTAAGAAACCTTAATTTCAGATGTCCGAGAGTGCTCACCAAACTACGAAGATTTGAAGTGTTTGCATGAAGTCGACAGTAAGTTCTTTTCTTGTTACTTTTATTTCTTTAAATTGCTTTCTCTATTAGTAATGTAAGGACTGGAATGTAACGAAAACCAAAAAATCTATTAATTTGTTTTTCTTAACAGTGCAGCCTAACCACTTTGTATATTGCAGCTTGTCTCACTAGTGCACACCTTAAAGTTTCTTACTCAAAATGGGTTTATTATATGTGATAAATCATGTTGGAAACAATATGTATATAACCATATTATTTACTTGTTTCTTGTAGGAGGATTTTCAGATTCTGATGGTTTATTCTGGCTATAATAAAGCAGTAAAATTTGCAATATAATATTATTTATTGTTCGAACCATCTTTATATTTTGATAAGTCAAGTGATGTTTAAAAATCAAACCTCAAAACCTTATTATGAAATTCACATTTCAAGAAAATCATCATGCACAGCAAGAGTTTATCCAATTACAGAACATTTCAGGGAATCAGTAAGCAATACAAACTGTGTACAGCATGCTCAGTACAGCAAGACTCCCACATATTGCCTATGCAAGAACGAAAACTTATCAGCGGGAATGGCTACGTAGAAATTTCTGTGAGACTTTTTAATCATACATCTATGTATTATCCATCGGTATAATAAACTAAATATTCAGCTATTTACCCAGAAAGTCAGGCGACGTCTCTATTTGATCGGCAAAGGCAGGGCCGACGGACGGGTCGACATCAGCGCCAGGGTGCTGGACGGGCTTATGCCCCTATGCCGACCTCGACGGCGGCCTGGGAAATGGACCGACGACAAAACGATACTTATAGGTCGCGCCGATCTTCCCCCAACTACTTCCCAATTACTAGTTGGATGGGCCGCCGTCGGGTTCGGTATTCGGTTTGCTGGGTTAAATTTTTTAAGCAAAATGTACTTTTTATTTCTTCATTTTACCCTTCAGTATCATGAATCTCGCTTCTAAAATTACAATTTCTCTTCACTTGGCAGTGAGTGTTCACATTCCTTTCAGTTCTGCTTCTCTGATGTCCTCTCTCTTGTTTTTTTTATATTTACCGCAAACTACCGAATTTGATACAGGGAAACGAGAAGGTTACGGGTAATATACGAAATGATGAAAATGCCGCTATCTTGAATCCAATATGGCTGGGAAACGTATCCCTTTAATATGTAAAGGGTGCACAGCCCAAACCACTGGAGCTAACGTTACGATAAAAAGCCGTAAGCCACAACCCAGCAAAGCAAAGGAAGTCTATATTGAAACCGGTAATGATTCTTCTGGCATTTTCAGTTTGAAACTTATGAAGCTAAAGTTGGCGGGTATAAGTAGTGTTGCAGATTTAGGGTGGAGGTTTAACCGTGGTGCTCGATGTTTTGAACAGTCTGGCAGAATTTCTGTAATCTGCAATCAAGTTGCGCAACTAACTGGATTGTTGATCCTTGTATCGTATCAAATTTCACTTCTAAATTATGACTTTTCTTACCCTCGTCTTAGGAATAACTTAAGGAGATATTCCCCTTCGATAAATTCTACGCAATCTTCTTTCATCACCAAAATAGATCAGTAGAGCCAACACAATACTAAACGATGCATAATATTGTAAAATGTATTTATAGATCGACAATTCCTTAAAGTTAGCAGACGACACGCCAAGAGGCAAGAAGTGGTACCACAGGAGCAGCGTTCAACGTCAGCACTATAAACTTAAACGAAAAGCACTTTAGGGATGTAAGAGAAAATTAAACCGTTTAAATCCAACCCGTAGGTTTAGTTTTATTTTAAACCAAGTTTACTTTGTCTTATTAGGTGCTTTGGATGCAACCCGAATATTGTTAAGGCGCCCGTGTTCCATATATATATACAGGCATATTACTGTACTGTGTTCTGCATATACGTACAGGCATACTACTGCACTGTACGATGTGACATATTACAAGAATACGGAAATTATAAGTTTTAATTCACTTTGGAAAAGTGAGCAGTGAGTTCTTTATGATTTTATAGAGACGAAAATTATTTGCTATTATTATTAATTGTTATTGCTATTTTTATCGTTTAGAAAGATACCAGCTATGTCAATGAAACAACAAAAAGAGGCGTTTAAAACAAGTAGTAGGCGTACCCCAACTGGCAGATCTGCCATGGTTTCTTTAACACTGGTTTAAAGGAATAAGATAATGTTATAAAAACAAGAACATGTTTATTTATATCGTTGTAGTACGGTTACTATTTGTTAGTAAAATTATGTTCTTTTTATAGATGATTTACGGAAACACAAACCTCCTAAGGATATTGAAGGTTTCAATCATACTGGCGAGAAAAAAGGCCTTGATTGTCATTGTTTAGATGTTTGTGATGATATAAAATACAACGTGCGTAGTGACTATGTAGCATCGTAAGTATAAAAATTTTCACTATGGTATTTATACCAAAAGTTAAGAAAATAATATATTTGTACATGTTCAGAAAAGTTTTGCAAGCACGTACAAAAGAGTTTGAAAGACAGTGGCTTCAACAACAACGTCACTTTCTTCATGCATCTGATAAAAATGGTGGAAACATTTCGTTCAAAAATTCTTATTTTAAGAATTTTGTATTATGAATTTTCATTCAAGACAGAAACCATTTTCCTAATATTCTCCAAACATTTCTAATATAATTCTGAGCCTATTTGATCAGGATGAGCTATATTTCTCTGGAGAGCCTCATAATTTTACGCTTGAAAGAAAATTCGATTTACTCTATTTACATTTATTTATGCAGATGTTTCGAAAACCATTTTGTTTCGGCAGTTTTAATAAGAATTGAGTTCAGCCTGACTCGATTATATGAGTGCAATATCTCTATAGACTGCACGAAACGATTGTAGACTTTCTATCAGCTGCAGATAAACAGCGAAAGTATGCCGATTAATGTACTACTATTCATGAACACTTTTTTCAAGTTTGGTTAATAATATTAACATTCAGAACCTAAGAACGGAACAGTTATGTTTTAAATCATATGAAATATTTCAGTTGTTGTTGATATTTTTCTTACTGTATTTACATTTAACTTTCTTCTTTACTATTCGAGGTTTATATTCAATAGTTAATAAGAAGACCTAATTATGTTTACCTATCCGATTGTTTCCGTGTGTAACTAGAAGTCAACTGTTGATATAAGGTACTCACTAAGGTGCTGCGATATAAATAAATATAATGTTCAATATATTTCTGAGTCGGTTACTTTGTTTAATTCTAATAAAGTATAAAACCTATGACATTAGTGCGCAAACTATTTGATTATAATGAAATTAACTACTCGACATAATTTAATTTGCTGAATATCAGACACTAATAAACGAATATTGTAAACCAACACTGTGATAAGTGAGATTAAAAGGAATGTTTTTTTCCTGTATTCAAATTAACATTTTTTTATTATTATTTTGTTTCAGAAACAATGTACTTAGCGAAAACTCTGCTGGATATATTGATATATATTACAAGCATTTGGGTGTAGTTAAGTACCATCACACACCTTCATTTGATTGGATTGAACTTATGTGTAAGTTAAGACTGTTTAGTAATTTTTTTTTACAATATGCAATTGAAAAGTGACCACTAAGTTTGCAGCTATTTTGAGTTACTACTTGTTATGTTTCACAAATGATTTATGCTTAATTTTCTACATTCTCAACTGATCTTTCATATTTTTATTTCACACATCTGGAGGAAGTAAATAAAACTTTCTGGCAATTACAAGACTAGATTAATAAGCAAAGCAAGTATTAAAACTTAGCTCAGAGTGTTGTCTATATAGCCCTGAAAAGGAGCCTAAAATGAAGATTTTCGGAGTAAAATCCAAGCTTTTTTTTTAAAAAAAAAAATGCTTGACAGGAACATTTCTGTTCAGATGTCTAAACAGGTAAAAAATCAGAAGTAAGTAAGGTCGAGTGTCTGGTAAGTAAAGCAAGATTTACCAACGAGTTCAGTAATTTTGGTCTGTGTGATGTATAAGCATTATCGTGATGTATTTGAATTTTGTATATTGTTTATTATTTTCCAGTGCTTTGTTTAGTTTTCTAATTCTGTGCATTTCCTTTCGTTGTTTACTGTCATACCTTTCTCCAGAAAATCAACCGAAACCTGATTTCAGTTCCAAAGCAGAATCATTCTGATTTTGATAGGCGACCTGAAAAGACTCTTTTCTTCTTGCTACGAACGATTTCTGACATCATCCAATTGACTCTTATTTAGTATAAGAAACATAGAAATATCATTGTCTCGTCACCTGCAATCATCCACCTAAAGTCTACTGACAATTTAGAAAAACTAGCATGTATTTTTAAAAGACTATACTATACACAGTGCTGAAATTGAGCCGGAAGGGGATGTGTTTTACTATCGCATTTTTAAATGCATATCAAACTACATTGAGTATATTTCTTTCGCTTCACTAACAAGATTTACTCTCTTTAAAAATTAATTCTTCTTGATATTTTTCCCAATTATTTTCCAATCACATCCTTCATGTTAAAAGGTAGGTTGGTTATCCTTTTGCTATTGTAAAATTAAGTAAAATTTTTTTTTTATAAATTTATGGGTTTATAATTGGACCGTTGCTCCTAAAATATTTTTCCAACTTCAGCACTGACTACACACAAAATTCGTTTCAAACAATGAAAACAGAAAAGTTATTAGCCAGCAGACCTTGACTAAAATTGTATACTGAAAAGAGGCCTCTAACTGAAAGTGGTCGTTGCTCATTGTGAAGAAAGTTAATGTGAAACACTGTCAAATACTATTAAGAGTAACGATGAAGACAAAACTCCTTGAAAAGTGGGAAAACAGAACGAGAGCATATTGAAAATGGGGATGGTCCAGTTTTTGTTATTCAGTGATAAAATTATTCTCAGTATCGGCACGATTGAGTTCTGAAAGTTCTTAAGAACTAGGGATCTTGAAGTTTTAAATGAATCAGGACTAAAGGTTAACAGTAACATAAAACGGGGAAAAAAGATAGCAAGTTCTTCGACTACTCATTTTGATCGTTCTATGGACCAGTAGTTGCTTACACTTGAGTCAGTACACAACTTCCAAAAGATATAATATTCCTTCTAGTTACTCGGAAAACAGTAAGAAAGAATAACATCTTTGAAGCTGATTCCTAAAAACAAAACAAGAAAAAACAAACAAAAAGCAAGAACCAGCTTCCATCATGTTTCATTCTAAGGTAACTTCAGCGGAAACCATTATTTATCTTTTAAACACATGCGGTAAAGTCGACGCAAATTATTACAGAAATACGATAAAATCTGACTAAACTTTGTATTTTGGTTCATTATCGTAGCTAAAGACTTCGGTCCTTTTCGATTGTATTAGCTGTTAAATTTCTAAAATCTGAAAACATCGCTGGCGCAGCCGGGATTCGAACACAGGACCTTGGAGATGCTGGCCGGATACCTTCAACCATACGGCTTCCGCGGTCGGCACATATATACGATTCTGAGGACAGTGTTGTCACCTTGAAAGCAACAGCAGTTTGGTGAATGTCATTGAACGTTTCAGTAGGATTCAGTACCAGGATATCAGACAAAAATATAAGATTTCACAACGAGTGAAGAAATGTCTATATACTCAACGGATTTAAATTCAGAGGATTATTTAGTTCAGGATATTGTACAGGGAAGGGTTTAAAATACTCCACACGTAACAGTGTTTTAAATCGCCATCTGGTAAGATCATGGGACGAAATAGACTATAGGATGCCTGGATGTAACACGAAACTTATTTCCAAAGCGTGTGAAGGTAGGCACGTGTCAAAGTGAGTGGATTCATTTTTAAATTTCATGGTTAGATATATGATTAGTGCTCATTTGCTCTAAGATAAAATATTTAATAAAACTTTGGGTTCTAACGGACAGAATGAGAAATTTATATTTTAATCGCACTCTGTTTAAAAACTGACAACTCTTATACCATACGCATTTTCCTTTGTAGTAGTAAAGGAAACATAAGGGTCAACTATTTCGCCACATACTGTGAATATCTACATTTTTAGATGTAATGCAACAACTATTTTGATGTTCTTCAAGCTCTAACGAGTACATCTAAAACAACCCAACAAAAGCGACTCTTTTGTACTGAATAAATACGTGAAATGCGAATCACAAGAATACCATCGTGAGAGAATTTACAGAAAACCACTTAAGAGAAACTTAAAACAGTTGCACATTTATATTTAACCTGTAGCACCACACAATAAAGAAGTTACATCTAAACGAGAGGCAGAAAAGAAGTATGCAAATAACAATAATTAATACTTACGATAATAAAGAAACTAGGAAAATGCAATGAAGCAAGTAAAAAAAAGGAATGGCTGCTGAAACAATAAGGAACATATCGGATGAGAGAAACGGAACCAAGAATTATCTCATATTCATCAAACGTTTAAAGAAGAATGGATGCAACATGAAAAATATAAGGAGGGCAGTACATTAACAGCTTAATACAAGAGATAAGAAATTGGAGAAAAAGGACACTGACTGTCAAAATAATTTTGTATTGCCAATCCCTTGAAACGTACACATAAAGTACATAATACGTTATGTAATTTTGTTCTAAATATGAAAATTAAGATTCTCAGGTTTGCAAATAACAATTGATAAAACAAAATGTGAAAGTGGGGGGAAATCGATTAAGTTGCATAAGGTACAGTAAATACAAGCGAAGTGCTATAAAGACATAGAGATACCGAACCGTAATCCAGCTATCCATGTTTATTTAACTATTATCCTAGATTTCCAAATATAAATATCTTATCTCACATTTTTCAATTATGAGCATGCCCTCGATCACTCCCAAATATCTAGCATCTTGCTTCAGTGTATCACGACAGAATTTATTTGTTTTTAACTGATGCAATCTAACTGCAATTTGTTAAGTAGGATTGTCATTTATTTGCATAACAAGTTTCAAGTAAATTTGTGCTGTTCATGAAAAGCCGACACCGTTGTTTATGTTATAAACTAAAAGGAATAAAATGTTTGTAAAAATCATTATTGAACTCTGCATTCCAAAATGTAGCTTGATTCAGAAATAATGATTAAAAGTAAAGCGCCCATACCTAGATAATAGAAGAAACAAAAAAATAGTCTTAGTAAGCAGGGGTAAACAACTGAACAGTTTCCGAGATATTGCAACTCTCATAGCACGAATCATTTGCGGACCCGTGTTGACTTAAGACATTCTTGCTTCTACTGTTGTGTAGATTTCGAATGATAATTTTTTACCATTACTTCCCAATCACACTGTATTTATTCACGGTTAAATGGTAAATGAAAATTCGCGGGCATGGAAGTTCGCTTACTCTATTTCTCACCGTAAGAGAAAAGTGTAAGTTGCAAAATTTTTCCTTTAATGCTTAGTTTCCTAGTAATTACACTGAAAAGTGGCAACACTCTAAAATGTATGACGCCTAATGGTCTAGCAGGGAGACTTCTTCAGCTCTACGACAGTGCCTCAGAATATAGCTACTTGTGTACGAAATTCCAGGCTTGAGTACATTGCCTATAATAAAAAATAATTTGTTTTCCATTTCAATCAAATCATACAGCGACAGACAAATAATATAATTATTTTCTCCCCTCAGCGATTAAACTCCAGACTGTGATTTCGTAGGCGAGTAGTCTAAGGTGTCACGTATATCATACAGCTAAATAACATTTTGTTACTAGACGATTAGTTACTATATTATTAACAAACATTACTGCCTACTAAGGCACTATATTCTTTTTAATTACTCAAAAACTATGCATTGGAGTAAAATTTCTCAAAATCTATTTTCTCTTACGGTAGAACTTACCACAGGAAATATGGTAATCTTCAAGGACGTGAATTTACATTTACCTGTAAGTTGCTGAAAAGGATATGCAAAATAACCATTGTCTTCTTGTCTTATTTCAGCTTCATTGGGTGGAATTGCAGGCCTCTTCCTGGGCTGTAGTATGATCAGCGCAGCGGAAGTTGTTTATTGGATAATATTACATCTGGTAACATACTTCCTTCCCTTGAAGAGAAAAGCATCCGGTTCAAGTAAAGAAAGAAAGATCGAGCCTATAAAAAGTCTTAAATTCGATACTGAAAGAAGGCTTGGATCTTCTGTTCCTACACCACAGTCCACCATAAGCAAGACTGCTTCTGGTCCAACAAATTTAACGTATCTAGAATAACTTTGTATTTCCCTTTTACTCTGTATTCTGCAAGCTTCGAAGAAATTAGAAAGGTTTACATCATTTTCATGGAAAGATCCTCCACATGGCATTTCAGATATTCAACTGGTTTCCAACTATCACCTAAAATCCATATGGTCTCTCGCAGTATAAAGCATTCGAATTTGTTACTTCGAAATATTGGGATGGGAATAGCTGGTAGAGAGGATTGTATCTCCTTCGCTGAAGTATTATGCATTACATGAAAACAAAAATAATAATTGAGGCTTTGAAGCCAAATCAGACATTTTACGAACACTTTCTGAGCGAATACTGATGGTTAATAAGTCGTGACATTCAAGCTTACAAAATTCCTGGTTGCAAAGTCTGCAAGAAAGAAATTAAATGTGACTGCTATTAAATATATCTTACCTTTCTTCACTTCCTTATCGTCGCAGTAAGATTCCTGACGGGAGCTCGTGGACCTTTTTGTGTATTAAAATAATCTAACCTGACTTTCCTATTTCAGTGAAGCAGAGCATTTTTCGAAAGTAGAAAGGAATAAAAAATAATGTTCTTTAAAAAAAACAAACACCCGGGCGGGAATCGAAGCGGAAACAAGTAGGTCACCGATATAATGTTTTCTTTACTAGATCACGAATGCAATTGGTGGACGACGGCTTCCTAATAATATTTATATCTAGTTCAAGAAGCAGGTATACCATTATACTGTGGACATCTTGCTGGGACGTTAAGGTAAACTTTCTTCATCTAGTTTGTGTCTTACTCCCCAGATGTGACGATTCACTGTTACCCAATGTTCTTACAAAGACAGTAGGAATAATTTTGGAGACTCCGCGCTGTTAAGCGACTCCAATGAGTGATCGGACATAAAACAATGAAAGTTTTTTCATAATTGCGAAGACACTACGATACGTTGTAAGCAGTTACATTGCCATATATCCTCAACAAACAACAATCGAACATGGTGTCATAGAAAATAAACCACAAGAAATGGGGAAATCTGGTCACTCAGCTATGTTTGTTTCCTGCCACTCTGTTTTGAAGTAAGAAAACCTGATATTTAGAAAGGAAATCAAGTATTACTTTAAAATTGTGTTAACTAAAATACAAGAGGATCAACTTCTAGTGGAGAGACAAAACTGGAATCGCACCTATCTTTAAATTTCTCATATTAAAAAGGTAGGTTCCTCTATTAAGCCCTTTATACCCTTTGTCGCCAATTCTGGTGCTGGGGTATGGAAGATACGTTGTTTCAAAACCCAACAGTAACAAACACTTAATAAAACTCATTTTTTCGGGAAAATGTTATCATTTACCATTCTTAAGCAAAAAGACCAACTGGGATACTTACATTGTAACTACGTGTTAAGCTATGGAAACATGTTGGTGGTACTGAGGAGCAAAATTTTGCGTTTGGAATATGCTTCGTTTTTGTTCTTATACTCTCATGGTGTTATTCGAAATCGAATTAGTAATAATCGTCATAGTATTAGTAGAAGCACTAGAAAGAACAATATTGAGAAAGGTAGGAGATATTTAGTAGTTACTTAAATTTGATTGTAAATTTCCCAATATCGTTTGTGAGCAATATTTTCTTAACGAACTCATGGTGGGCTCCACGATGTACATCATACTAAAAGCGGAGATTTGCACCCACGCATCTCTTAACTTTTGTGCTTTGAACAGAGTGAAGATCAACATCAACGTTATGAGACAAAGAAATGTTATACAGAGGTTATTATTTTAAAAGTTCCTTCTAATACCAGTTCGTTTCGAAACAAACGTACAAAATATCCACATTCAGCCGTTACTACTTCTTTTTCTACGGGACCGATGGAAGGTCACAGACAATCTTCCTGCATATGAAGTGTAGCTACAGGTGACATAGGACGGTACAGGTTGAACAGCGTGATTTAGAGTAATTTTACTGCATGAGTACAAACAAGGACATACGGAGGCAAGAACGTATTGTAATATGAGGGCTTAGGGCGTAGACACAGCTTCAGAACGTATGATGCATCGCATTGTTGAAAAGTTCCTTGCGGAGAGCATTTTCTCCAACATGATGAAGGTAAAGGGCGCAGGGTAAGTGTGAAAAACGACGCTTTAAAAGCATATGTGAAGCAACTCCAGGTTTGACCGCGAGGGAACTTGCCCGACAGTTCAACGTTTACAGTTTAATCATTTCCGACAAATAAGAAAAGTGAAAAAAAAAGAAAGAGAAACAAATGAACAACTGACGGAGAATCACGAACAGTACTGGGTGAACATGTGCAATAACCTGTTGGTTTACAGCAATGAGCCCCATACTCAATCGTATTCTGACGTGTGATGGAGTTACGCCAATCCGCTCGAGTTGCTCGAGTCGAGTCTCTTCACAAGCTCTACTTGCTATAACCGAGTCGCAGCATGATTCTTTCTGAGCAATGACTCGGCTCAACTCGAGCAGGTTCCGAGCACCGACTTGACTCGAGCAGGTCCTGAGCGCCAGCTCGAATCAACTCGAGGAGATTGTAAGTGCTGACTCGACTAGAGCAGATAGTGAACGCAGACTCGTCTCGACTCGAGCAGATAGTGAGCGCCGACTCGACTCAACTCAAGTCTGACAGAGCCGCGGCTTGAGTTGAGTGAGCTGTTGACATCCCTAGTGTGATAAGAAGCAGATTCTAGACAATAATCGCAAGCGAAATATGCAGTGGTACGACGTTGGTGAAAGCCCCAACACTTCGCAAATTAAAAGTTCGTTGTACAAAATACTTTCTTGTGGGGGTGATGGTTAATAATGGCATCAAGATGCAATTTAATTTATTTATGATCTCAAGTCATCCCAGGCTCGGGTTAGGGTGGGCAGAGAATGTTGGAAAATAGTCACCTAGGTTGCAGATGCAATGACGGCATTTGCTTGGTGTAACTGAGGAAAGCCCGTGGCTGAGTTACGGTTGGAAATGCCTTAGACACATTTATGTTGTTCGAGTCATATACAAATTTAACCGATAATTATAAATTTCAAATTCTTGTGCAGAAAAGAATTAAATGTGTCTGTGAGATCATCAAACTGAAAGCGATGAACAGGCTTCTCCATATGAGCGACAAAGAGGTGCGGAGCAAGGAAACATAATATTACAACATAGAAAATTGGTTATACAGAACTCGTTTTAAAAATACAATATTCAGGTTCTGTCACTCCAAACACGTGAAGTATTGATTTATCTCACTGTACAAAGACAAGAACTAACGATTTAAACACTTTGGAAATTGTTGCATTATAAAACATGATGAAGGTAATGAACATTAATCTTGATTTATTTAACATGTTTTAAAGCAGGTTTAGTAATCTCGATACTGTATAAACTTATTGTGTAATTATAAAAAAAGGTTCCGAATTAATGAGTTATAGTAAACTTAACTTTTAGAAATCGTGTGTGCTTTAGTATTTATTTGTAACCATTCACTTTTGAACTAGGATCCTTTTGAAATTTATGTAGTAAATTTTCTTTCGACAAACACTGTAAGTGAGAAATATGGCTGTTGTGTTTTTAACTACAGGGAAATAAATAGATATATTTTCTCACTGGTTTCGTAATATGTTGTTCATAGTTTGCGGTACATATATAAATCCAGGTTCATTCACGCTGGAAGAAATTGAATTAGTAAACGTGAAACGAAAATTGACATGTTCGAAATCACAAGTTATCCTCTAAATCACTAAAACAATTAACAAACCACTACATCTATGACGAAAATGGGAATTTGAAACTATAAATATTAGGAAAAAATAACTAACAAACGAACTCGGAATGTTTTATGTAAGGAACATCTTAATATTAAAAACATAAGGAAGAGATTAGTGATGTTGCAAATAATTTTTTCAATAGAAATTCTCAGAAGATGAACTTAAAAGTACAACTGCTCACCATGAAAAATTCTACACTAAGAAGATGGCATTGGGTTAATGCAAAATTTGCAGAATATGTAGAGCATGGAGAGATAAACAACTGATTAGCATGACAACTCAGTGACCCATCAGAGGCACCGGGTATGATATCTAGGAACAGCAATAGGATGAAGGCCAGAGACTCACAGTGCTATGGAAGACGATTGTTGGTGTGACGTGAGCGTGTGTGTGTGTATATATGCTCGAAAAATGCCTCGTCGTCAAATACGGCAGCCCAGCCAGCATGTTTCCACTTTGTTCTCGGAAGAAGTGTGGCATATCGCAAATGCGGTTTATCCTTCCATGACATTGGTGCCAGTATTGGACGGACTGCGTCCACAGTGCAGCGCATAAGGACTCGATGGTCCCATGAAGGCACTACGCAACGATATGTCGGATCCTAATGACCGCGGGTCGCGAGGATAGACAGGTTGTGTTCATGGCTCTAGCGGATCGAACAGCTAGATCTCGAACATTGGCGCACGCACTGGTGGATGTTGCACAGCGCCCATTGTACCCACGAACAGTTCTACGTCGTCTTCCAGAGAAGAGGGGCGTATTTTCACGGCGCCCATTGCAGCAGCTTCCGCTAACTGCACAGCATAGTTATGAGTTTCTACAATTGTGTCGCGAAAGCCGCGCATGGAGAGGCGAATGGCAGGACATCCTCTTTTCAGACAAATCCCGGCCCATTCCTGCAACATCATGGTAGCGCCTCCGTATCTGGCGGTACCGTGGCACTTGTCTGGGCAACGCCTGCGTTTTCCACTGCTACGTCGGTCAGGCACCGGGTATTATGATGTGGGGTACAATTGGATTCCGTGCCAGTTCGTGCCTCCTACGCATTGACGGATCAGGCATCAGTACATCGACAATGTGTTGGACCCGGTTGTGGTTCCTTTAGTGCAGGTCCTACCGAAGACTACATTTGAGCTGTATAACGCGCACCGGTATGTGGCTCGTGATATCCTAGGCTTGCTGGATGGACACAATGTTCCCTTGCTTCCTTGGTCTGTGCGTTCACCTGATGTCTCGCCTATTGAACACGTCTGGTCCATGATTTCAAAACGAATCTCACGCCACCAGCAACCTCTCCCAGCTAAAGTTGATGAGCTATGACGTCGTATCGAAGACGCACAGCTTGCTATATTCTAGGAGGAAATCCAAGAGCTCATCCTCGCTAAGTCTCGTTGGGTTGCAGCCGTTCGGAACCGATAGTGGGTCCACAGGCTACTGAACTTTGGCAGTTCTGGTGTCTTCACCACGTCGTTATGCATCACACTGAACAGCAAGTTGAATCATTTGCTTGTTGTACCTTACGGGACCTACCTGCCAAATTTGAATATGCCATCTTCTCTCTTTCTTGGTGTTGTACTTTTAATGGGGAGCAAAGTAAATTTACCGAAAAATCGTATTGCTCAGGTAGAGATAAAATATGTGAGTGATATGATTTTATTCATTATTAAAACCAAAGAGAAGTTTTGGAAAATGCGTACCGTATGAAGGAAACTTCAGTACTAGCCATAAGACTTTTCCATTTTATTATTGCCATTCGCAGTAAACTTTTGGTGTTTCTTATGAACGTTTGCAATAAACGTTTGAATGAACAAGCAATGAACGTTTGCAAACTTAACTAGGAATTATTTCGATGAACTTTACTTAAATTGCGGGCATATACCCAACAGACATAAGACAATCATATTCAACCCGTCAGTGTCTACTTGTGAATGCTTCCAAACAAGACCAGGCAGCACTACAAAGGGAAGTTTAAAAGAAATTGCAGCTGGGAACTCAAACAACCAAAGACGCTCGTCAGTGTCCATGGCAAGCACAGCATTCCCTTTTGCTGTCCACGGGCCCAGAGGAAGAAGCTTATGCAACAATATTTCTGAAGCTATCGGAAGGCCTTAAGCCTAGTCTATAAAAACATGCTTAACGATTTAATACGTAAAAGGAATATCTTAACCGAGAGATGCTAATACATTTTTCTACTATTAAGTTCTATGTGCAGTGTTGATCTTTTGTGCGCAGCGCTTTATAAAGTATACTGCTGACAGCAGAGAAACACCCAAGAAAGACTGATGGCCTCTTTTGGATTCTTTGAATGTTAACCAAAGTCACTTGTCAGTGGCAAACTTAGATAACGTAGAGAAAACTCATTCGAAACTTTGTCTCTGTACAAGACTGTATAAAAAATTGCCTGACTAGCTCTGTGGCGCGCCAAGAAGCACAGGGTTGCGCTCGCAGCGTGAATAGTGAGCAGCAGTCTTGATAAAGCAGTTTGTCAAGTGACATCGCTGTGTTAACATCGAAAGGTGTTATGGTGGTGTTTCTGTAATCACGTGTGTGTGGTACTGCAATTGCATCATAAACATAAAGGTGGGACAACGAGACATGAAAGTTTGCGTTAAACTGGTTAAATAGGTCACAGAGGAAACAGGTACGATCCCGGACCCAAACAAGAGTCGTCGCAATGGAAGAGCCCACCACTCAACGACCGTAGAAGGTGAGAACGAGCAGCAGCTCAATGAAAACCACGCTTATTATGTTTTCAATATTTGCGGCAATGCTCGTCGCGGATTTGTTCCCCAGAGCCAGACCGTCAACAGAGACTTGTGCTGCAGCATTCTTCGACGTTTGGGAGAACATTCTGCAAAAGAGAGAGGATCTTAGGCATGCGAAGAGCTGATTCCACGACAATGTACCCGGTCACGGAGAACTCCTCGTTCGTGAGTTTCTCGCCAATCACATGTTATCGCTTCCGCACCCGCTCTACTCGCCAGATTTACCTGCTGGGGCCTTATTTTCCTGAAGAGGAAGCTGCAGCTGAAAGGTCACCATTTCACACCGTTGCCGAGATCCAGAGTGAATCACAAAATATTGCGAACTCGCTCGTACAATATGATTTCAAGGCCACATTCCAGCAGTGGCAGGAACGGTGATGCCGGTGCATTGCTGAGTAAGGTAACGATTTTGAAGGCGTTAGTTTAGTATTTGTTTTGTCAATAGAGCTAGTCCGGGAACATTTTGATACACTTTTGTATTTGGAGAATATAAATAGTGTATTAATGCAATGACATTTTTTTTACATATTTTGTTCCAAAGTCACTTTAAAAACAGATATGTATAACCTTCAGCAAAGGCTGAAATCTTGAACTTATTGGCTCTGACTTTCTTTCGCCTGATATCCTTAAAATGAATATCTCTACCTTTTCATTTAGTTGTATTACTATGTAAGGAGGGAGGGATATTCATTCAAAGTAAATCGTTGTGTATTTTCTACGGGAGAAAACATTCCCAATAAATATTGAGACAATGAACGATATATTACGGATACTGATAATTTGGTGAATATGCCAGTGCATTTATATGTCAATATCCATGGTGAGAAATCTGAATGTATGTTTACAAATGGAAACACACAGGGTGGACAAAAATTAGGAGTCAATATTTTAGCAAGAAATTTTCGTCAAACCAAGAAAACAGTTCGTTTGGAGAAATGTAAAGAGATGCATAATTTGAGAGCTAGAGGCGTCCGAAGTAAGCATGGCATAGTTGTAAATGGCGTCATAGTTCGACAAATAATGACTTAAACCATATCAGTTTAGACAATCATAATCGAAGTTATACCCAATGCATCTCTTTCAGCAAAGTTTATGATTGACAAATGTACGAGTGTCTACTACTAGTCATCTTTCACTAGTTGCATAACGTCCATCAGATATTGAGCTAAAAGCAAGGCTTATGCATTAGAGAAAAAAATATATTGTGTTTCGGAATGTAAGTAGAATTGATGTTGAATAGATGCAGTTTTAAGATGTAGAAAAGGCCAGGAATTTGCCTTACATAGTTGCTATTATTTATTGATTGATTAACAAGACCATAGATACACCACTAACGGTCATTTTACGTTCGATTGTAAAACAATAAAAACAAACGATAAATAAAGTTGAAAATAAAAAAGCAAATGCATCAACAGAAATAACAATATGAAGACATACATAAAGATAAAATCATTACCTCAAGCTAACTCCGATATCGATGCCAGGGATTTCATAAATTGGTTGTATGGTAGAGCAAAATCAAGGTAGTTTGAAACTTAGTTATACTGAGAAGACAATCTATAAATTGAAGGGTGTGAGGCAAAAACATGGTAACCCACAAATGTTTATTTTTTTAGTTACTCAGCACCCGATAGAAAGCAATCATACCGCGTCGTTTAATGTTGTTCGAGTTCAAATTGTGCTCCAGAGATGTCAGCAATATTAAGTTTTGGTAAGCCTCATTGTAACATTTTGGGATTCGTAAGATGGTAACCAACAATTAAGATGGCGGGAAACGAGGAGCAGTATACCAGCTTGCCACTAAATAGGAAAAGAATTTGTAAATTAAACATTTCTTACAGCGAGTTCAGTGAAAAGATGTATTCTTGAGTGACTCAGGTAGCGAATATTATGGTATAAATAATAAAACATGGTAACCCACACAGCAGCATGAAAAATAGAAATTCGTTATTTTGATTTGGTACAATTATTTTAAGCCTTTATATATAGTCTTACGTGAAAAATCAGCTTTCAGCCAATGAAAATAACTTGTGCACTAGTAAATCTCGAATTTCTTAAAAGTTTAACATTGTGGGTTACCATGTTCTTGCCTCACACCCTTCAATTAGGAAACGCTGTACAACAGCAAGCCTCGGTGTTCGAGAAACGAACAGGTCGTTACTGCGACTGTATCTTACAGGAACTTAGGAAAAAATCTCGTGAATAATATCAGCAAATCTGATATGTTCATTTATAATTTTATACAGATATTTGAAGTCACACAAATATATAAGTACTAAAGGAGCTTTAGTAAGAAGGAATTCTAAGAGTTATTTTTTGTTCAAATTACGTGCGGATGGAACGCGAACGGCAACCAAAAGTTCAAAATTCTGTTGACTGCGGGAGACGCCATATCCCAGATAGAACAACATTCAAGTTGCGAAGATACATAACATTTGTAAAATAAACTGACATGAGTGCTGTAGGATCCTCCAACTCACCGAATCTAGAAAGTATACATAAAAGTTTTATGGCTTTTTAGTAGACATAGATGGGTAAATCAAAACATTGAGATCTTTACGTGATGAAACTTTGACAAGAAGGGCTGTGTTAAGATGATACCAACTTTGAGAGGACATTTCTTAAGACTAGTTGTGACGGCAGTACGTATACTAATGTTAAAGTGATGATTAGAGTTTTCGCAAAGTAGGAATTTTGAAGGCAAGTTGAAAATTACCGTGGCTTCTGCGTAGGTGACTTAGAAATTGCAAGCAGGCTTCTAAAGTGGTTTCAGATATGAAAGTGGTCCTTCTCTGTGACAGAAATGTGTCCTTACAGCTTAGCAATATGTCAGTGATCTTATTTTCAAACCGGCATTTTCTCATTCGAATTCAACTAAAATGGTGATATATCGTTTCTAATAAAATTGTTTCTTGCTACACAGACAAGAAGTTTCTCAATTGTAAGAAAGCGTTCTCAGTTCTGTGTGGTATCAAAATTGATCACCAAGACTACAGTAAATAATAATGTTCTGAATACATCACTGATCTGGAGGATTTTCTCTTCCTTAAACAATTTTTTTCAAAATTTAATAAAGAAAGCAATTTATTGTCAACATCGTAAACGTTTTGCAGTGAACAGCCTGATTGAGAACGACATACGTTCTGGAAGACCTTCCTAATCCAAAACGGAAGGAACTGTTGAAAGGTTCGAAATCTCGTCAAGCGAGACTGTCGACTGAGAGTAAATTAATTAGCGGCGAATTGGATTTGAACTAATTGTATACAATTTGTAGAGCGTCATTGTAGAGCGACTAAAAATTCGCTCTAAAATTTATTAGACTTATTTAAAACAATACTAGATAAAGTACCCGCCCGTTGGTGCGGGGTGAATAAAATGTGCTGGCAACAGTCGTCGCACAGTGGTCAATTTTACTATTCTAGAAGGACAAAATTAACAAAGCAAATTAATACAATTCAGAATATTTTTATTTAGTAATGCTCTGTGGGTTTTCCGTCAAAATTCGTATCAAACCAGAAACTGATGTTCAATATAACTCATATTCTAAATATTGTGTGGTTAGGACATGCAGAAATTGAACTCACAGGAATCAAAGTATAATAAAAAATGAAAACTCGAAGTTAACATGTACCTACAACCTAACCACTATCAAAATCACTTAAAATATCATCTGAATGGTCATGTTAATCAACTCTTTATCTTCGTGAAGTGGCTATTTTCTTGTATTTAAGCGGTATGCTATTTTCATCAAGTCTTCAAAGCAGCGAATCTTAGTATGAAGCGATGTTCAACCATATTGATAACTTTCAGGATTGTCTATTTTTTAGGAAAACTTTGAGGAATGTTATGTCTTTGGGGCAGTATCACAAATATAATATTATTTCGATAAAACATCCATAAGTGAATAGCGGATTTTACTATCTAACATAGTAAGTAGTATTACCGCCCATACAATTCATTTTATTATTATTATTATTATTATTATTATTAGTAAGTAGTAATTTGGGCTCAGAAAAAACTGTCCCATAAACATTTATTAGAACCGGAGATAATTTAGTTATTTGGTTATACAACATTTTCTTTCTCGGTTTTAATTAATTCTGTGCACCCAGATTTTAGTAATGTACTTGGTCGACACCACTTCGTACTTGCTGGAATCTTGTTATAACAGTATCATTTTTCTGTTCTCTGTAATGGAGTTAGATAATTAGAGGGGCACAAGTGATAATGACAAACATGACACTGTCTGTATTGGTCTCTCCTTCAGTGGGTTCCATACTAAATTGGGGTTTATACTGGCTGAATCCAGAACTCCCATCGCAGTCCCACTTTTATCAGTTCAATATTATTTAACTTATGTTGATATTGGGTAATCACATTCTGGTGCACTTCACAAAGTCTCTTCGTTGCGTGATCTATCAATGACTGTAAATTCACTTCCACGGATACTTCAGTAATCACTATGTTGTCAGAGTAACATTTCTTTCTTGTTTTTGTAAACCTTTGCACCAAAACTCTTCAGAAGTTGTTACAGGGCAATGTACGATGAGTTGCATATTTCTTCGTCTAAAACATAGCTAGTGCTTCCTGTTTAATTATTTTTCGCCGATCTGTTGATGATAGAGTGTGGAACTCCTTCTTTATTTTCGTTACATGTTTTGGAGATGTGTACACCATTTCTTTGAGTATAGTTGTGTAACACCATCACGCTGTCCATCCGAATGTAAAATACTTTAAGCAGAAAATATATTGTTTTTTCTTTAGTTGTCGTCCAACTCAGTAGGGCTTGAACTCGGCTTATTTTACATTTTCCACTTCCTTCTTCAAAGGATTTTCGTGGACACCCACATACACCAGAGGATGAAGACTGATTTTCGGTAGTTTGTAGAGTAGATATGACTGTATTTCTAGAAGTCTTCCAGCCATTGTCAAAAACCTTTTCATTCGTTTGATTGCTTCTGATACACCTTGGTGACAATTTGTGAGGAAAATCTGCCTCTTTTTTTATGATACCGGCTTCTGATTCTGGATCAACATCTTGAATGTTAAAACATGCAAACATTTCTATTTTCTTTCCATCCTTTGTCCGTTCACGCAACCATATCTCATACAGGCTTCTACGAAGTATAAAACACATCACTGAAGAAAAAAAGAAATAAACACATTGGATGAAAGTTCGGTCATGAACATTTTTCTTCATTTAGTGCACTATTGTATGCTTAATTTTACAGAAACAAAATGAAGGCGGAAGAGCACAACAAAAAAACTGTAGGCTTAGAGAAAGTTAGAATTTCATAGAATTTCAGTTCCTTACTTAGGACATTTTATATTATGTAATTTTCAGCAACAATATTGCAAGGATAGATTGTTGTACAAGTGCACATCAGTAGGCTAATTAAACACTCATATTTAACCATAAAAAAATAGACTGAGAAATTACACTATCTTCTAGGAGCCACCAACGGTACTAACATACGGACTACTTGTTTACTTGCTTCTATGTCAATTTCAACCTCCAAAAAACTAACTTCCATGGAGCTACAGGCGGCTATTTTTATGGATTCAGTAACTTCAGAGTATTCAGTTTAAAGTACCGTTTGGCTCATCACAATTTAGATACCTGTGAAAATTGAATTTTGTCCACCTAGATCACATATTTTGGCCACTGAGTGTCGAGACAGTCACTAACACTCGCTTCTCCATGGCGAACTGTGCCACCAAATTGATGAATCTTGGTGGGTGCGTCCTCTTTATCGTAACTGCATCCCCATGATGCATATGTGCCCCCATAACCTCCGGGGGGCTGCGCACCACTCTATAATCACCAGACTTTCCGGGGTGCTTTGCCCCCATGTTGCAGATCTGCCCCATACCTTCCCCCGAGGGCTGCGCCTCCATAGGGGAGGTTTGCCTCTTTTATTGTAACCTACTCGTGAGGGTACACCTTCATACCAAATTTCATTTCTTTAGCTCGAACGGCGTGGAAAATCATTTTTGGATAGCCATTTTAAATTCAAGATGGTGACTTTTTCGCAATGTAATATTTTCTTAAACTACTCTTGATAATACACCTTTATCCTCCTCCTCCTCCAACAACAACAGCAACAACAACTACTACTACTACTACTACTACTACTACTAATGCAACTACTACTATAATACTTTAATACATTAAATCTATATATTTGTATTGACAATAATGCAAATTTACATTTAAAAATTATAAACTAATTTATTTATTTCTAATTGTTGTTTCAACTTAAAAATTGAATCAATTCTCCGCCCGTACTATTTAAAAATTGTTGACAACACTGAGAACTAGGACCGTTGGAGGCTGAGGAGTTGCACGTTATTTTTTCCACCATGTTGAATATTGTTCATGCCGTCTTTGGTGCGGATTAATCAAATCGTATAAGAATCATGTGAAAAATTAAATTTTAAAATGGGTTAGCAATATTGACAATGGAGTTGCTTGGGGACACACACACAGATTTTTTTTTGTTGGGTCGAATGACGTTTGTAGCAAGTTTGTTCGGATACTTAAAACGATATTGAAATTGAAACATTGAATATCTAAAACCGTTTGGCAACACTGGCAACTGCCACGTCCAAAATAACTCCATCACTTATCGAACATTGTAAATACTAAGTTTGAGATATCTCCATCAGTATGGAAGAAATGTCAAATATTAAAGTTACCTGCTGGGCACCTCTGATCTGCCCTAATATCTAAATGCCGTTGGTGCTTATCTGTACAACGGTATGGAAGGATTTTGAAATATTATTTTTGTAATTTGTTAGCAACACTGATAACTGCTTCCTGCGGAGTACTTCTATGGCCTGTCTAAATACCTAATGCGTACGTACTCGAAATTTGGTGTAACTCAATGGGCGAGTGTAAATTCGTGTAAGTAAACACAGTTGTAGAACTTTACGTTTTAAATAGGTTGGCAACACTGACAATTGGGAGTTCGTGGCTGGTACACAATTATTCTATTCTGTCGGCGAATGTGTATGCCGAGTTTGGTCCTGTTACGTAACACTACGTAGAAGCAATTAGGAAATTGAATACAAAAGTTGGTTTGGCAAAACTGAGAACTCGGCGTCCTGGAATACCTCTGCAGCCGGAATGCTTAATATATCTAGGCATAATTAAAAAAAAATAGTACTCATGAAAGTTTGTGAGAAATATAGTAAATATTCCCTATAAGGAACACATAGGAGAGAACACGCAAACACTTCTCCTTCCGTTGAGACCTGACGGAGAGGAATGCGGTTTATTGATGGCTCATCTACGTGTTAAGCCGGCGGTCCAGTAGAGCGGCCGGATGGACTGGACGAAGTATTTTGAGTATTTGTTTTAAATATATAGGTGTACAGAAATAAACTGTACAAAAGAAATGTCGAAAAAAGCAAGGCAACACGTTAGGAATATTGGTAACCCGAAATGAAATCTTATAATTCACGTTTGCTCAGGAATTTTGCAAACGTTACATACGTTACGACTGGGTGAGCCTAGATCACAGTGAATTGCAGAAATTCATGTTTAAGAATGAATTTCAGCGAATTGTATAAAAAATCTATATAAGGGAGAAGTAAGGGATCAGTTAACCTTAGGCTTTCAACTCTAAGAGAAGTTGTGCTGTTTGAGATACATAAGTTGATTGCCAAGGGTGCTTTATTCTTGAGTTATTAACATGGAATTTGTCATATTCAAAATCTTGTTCTGAATTAATTTTAGAATCAAAATTCATATGTTACCAATTCTAATTCAATTGATCAGATTATATACTTCCCTAATTTGTACACATAAGTAATACCTATGCTCTACCAAACATTAAAACACATGCATGATACAATTACGCAAACATTAAGTCATAGTGGTCCTCAGTCACTTTTGGCAATTGAACTCAATGCAATTTAGATGACTGGGACTGAGGAGAAATACGCTTCACCCTTGTTCATGACATTCTAGTCTGGAAGTAACTCAGTACGTCTACATCATTTAGAAACTATAGAGGATATTCAGATAGCCGTACCAAACTAGCTGAAGGCGATGTCACTGGAAATGTTCCAGTGCTGCTACGAAGAATAGGAACTTCCTTTATCGGTGGTGCATACTTTTCTAGGGCAACTACAATGATTTATATGTAGAAAATATGTATATAGTTTTACCTAAACAGTGTCTTAACTTTTTTGTTACACCTCGTATATATTGCTAAAACTAAAACGTTGTGTGTATTGAGATTAATGTAGTTGAGCAGAACCTGTCATCTAATCTAAACATTAAATAAAGAAACAAATAAATATAATCCTTTATGATGTTTACGATATACGATACATAATTTACGATATACAATTTTCGTAAAGATACTAACATCTTGAAATCAACAATTACATCTCCAAAATATCACATGGCACCCTATAAATTGTTACCTAACAGTAGCTTCTGACCATGAAATATCGACAGTGCTGCTTTTTTACAGACTAGAATTAAGTCCATTTTTATTTAGCAAGTTTTGCATTTAGTATTTTTAATTAGAATTGGTTCTAATAAATATATTTCAAAGTATTAAGTACTTGTACTGTGCGTTGACATTCAACATTTGAGGACAACGACCACAATAGAATAAATAGACACTGTACGCAACAAATAAGCGATTTGTTTAATTATATGTGCTTGTCTTTAGGTATTAGCTATTCACTGCAGTAGATATTTTGATTCCAAACAAGAACACTGTGTCATTATAAGAAACAACGTGAAATAAGCAATTTCCATCTACCTACCTGTTAGAAAGTCTATTGATCCGTTGATAGATTTCTATCATGTTATGAATGTATACAATGTAAACAAACCTGTCAACTACTTCGACACATAAGTTTATGTTCAACTCTGCTGTAACCAGGTCAAGAGTAAATGTGTCTGTATGTGCGCAAATAAGTGTGGGAATATTGTTCATATAACTTAACTGCTTAATGACACGTCATGTCATGTAGTGATCTATTTTAGTAGTAATAATGTAGTTTGAATTGGACTTACATCCGAACCTAACGTAACTTTTGTCTTACTGTAATATCCGTTTCTTGTATACAGAAAATATGAACGTGCTATTATATACTTTATTGCTTACAACCAAAACACATCGTAACTTATAATTTGTATAACATGGACAAAATAATTTTCAAGCGGGTCAATACTGACAGACGCCATCAAATTTCAAATGAATGAAGAAAGAAGATGGAGAATGAACAGATCTTCGTTAGATGAAAAATGAACTGGTCACAGTGCAAGGAAATATTTTGTGTAAAGAAAACAGCAAATGATCCTTGTAGTAAAGAAGTGAAACATTTAATAGTTGTATTTAAACAATGCAAAATGTTATAAATAGTGATAAATATACTTTTTGAGTGCTGTGAAAAATAAAGTTATATGTGAGAAACGATGCATTCTGACTAACATTGTTATAGCCATGTAATATAGTCTTCTCATCGTTACGTTGACAGCATACAAAAACAACTAGAATTGCTCGATCATGCTTCTGTTGAGAACGTAACAGAACGCCTAAGCAAAATACTGTAATATACTGGAAGGTTCTATCCGTATGGCTGATCTTTAAGTGCTCCCATTGTTGAAAAGCCTCTGTTTCTCATAATTTTTAATCCAGGTTGGAAAGAATCGAATCATAGAACCTAACTATATAATACCTAAAGTTTAAGCTATCTAACTATACCGAACCTAATATAATATTGTCAACCATTTGGTGGAGTATTTAAGTACAGTAATAAAGAATAGCCACAGATTCATATAATCAATGAATGCTAGTAAAGACTTTTGTTCACAACCACTTTACTATTACCATCCATCAATGAAGAAAAGGAGGAAAAGGGGCGGTCGGAATTGGTTATCAGTTATACAATTTTATTTTGATAACTCAAGTCTTCATGGATTGAGATACATCACATTGAAAGGTATTTCTACACTTGACAGGTAAGTGATATTTTTAGTTTGTGGAAAACACTATACTCTGGTATGTATTTAAGATAAATACAAGGTAATATTTATTACCGGTATTACTACAGTCAGAAATTAACCGAAGTTTGGATGTCATGAGGTTGTATGTGGAACGACTGCTATGCGGCTGCGCAGAAAGTTTAACTGATGTCTTACGATTAGTATAGCAGACAGTTAGTTAGTGCAGCAATCAAGGTTAAGACAGCCTGGTGCATTTCCAAGTGGTTAGTTGTCTATCGGAGAGGTGAGATATCACTTCAAGAGCTGCGAGTTAACACCAATTTTGTGTTAAGCTGGAAAACACATTTACTAATATTTGCGTCCTTCGTTAGTCTTCGTATTTTCCGGATCTTGCTTCAGCTGTTTACTACCTGATTTCGAAGATCAAACACTTTCTCAAAAGGTTGAATTCAGCAGAAGAGGTAAAGACGTTTGGGACGCGAGGTCTCAACGAGGTGACTAAAAATGAAGCACATGTTTTGACAAGTGTTATGAACGCTGGCAAAAGTGTGTAACTGCCTAAGGTTATTGCTTTGAAGGTGGTGTTGTGTAAAAGGTTACAATTCTTCTGAAATAAAAGTTTGTGTTCGGTTCGTTTTTGACTGTAGTGCTATATAAATTTTATCATTTATTTATACTTACTCTCAGGGATGATTGTGTTAATCATAACGTCTTTTCATTTGAACTAGATCTTCTTGTATATATTTTTTAAAAGATTTTATGAACGTTTAAAGATGGTGTATTTTTCTGAATGTAAAACCATTTTTTTTTTTTCAATTATTTCACGTTCTGTATTTAGGAAAAATCTTGAGGCATTATGGCTGATTCGGATTTTGAAGGAGAGTTTACATTCTTATGTTATGAAATCTGCAAAGTAATGTTTCAAAAACTTTTAAAGGGTAACATCTATTTTCAAGATGCTTCCTTCATGTTCAGAAAATCTAATGTTCATGATGCAGACATATACAAGAGGCTCAGATACCTACATACTTACTCTATTGAAATTTATCCGTGTATTCTTAAAACATCACAAAATGAATTAAAGTACAAATGAGAACATTGCCGGAAGACGGGCACGTAGGCCCTTTTCCCGGCAATAGCTTGAAACAATCCATTGTGTTCGTTTCTATATATCCTGCAAATTTGAAGTCAATATCTCTATTTGTTAGCTTGGTAGAAAGAAATATGAAGAAAAGTTTCCGCAAGTGAACACTGTCGCGCGTTTTGCTTTCGGACCCCGCTGGCGGACAAAATCTCAACTCGACTATGATCAAGTTTTGTTCATGGTTCAGCAATGTATTTCATGTAGAACTTCTTTAGATATGTTCCGTCAGAGGCAAATCATTTACACAGTGCGAGAGAAATTTTGGTCTAGTGAGATCACATATAAAAACAAGTAACTTGGAAATTAGCCCGTAACCGGGTAAAAGACGTTCTTTTCGACTGAAACTGAATGGAAATTATTGTCATAGCTAGAACGGGGTGGAAAATGTTTTTGGCGGCCATTTTGAATCCACGATGGTGACTTTCAAATTGTTGTAATATTTTTCTCAACTACTCTTGATAATACACCTTTATGTCAAATTTCGTATCTCTAGCTCAAACGGTGTGAAAAATGTTTTGGTGGCCATTTTGAATTCAAGATGGCGACTTTTTCAAAATGTAATATTTTTCTCAACTATTTTTAATAATGTACCTTTATGCCAAATTACGTATTTCTAGCTCAAACGGCGTTAAAATAAATTTTTGGAGTCCGCCATTTTAGATCAAAGATGGTGTCTTTGTAGACATTTTGTAATATTTTCGTAACTTAATGGTGATGATGTACCGTCTTACCAAATTTAGTTTTTCTAGCTCCAGCAGTCTAGGCTGTGGCACTATGAAATCTTTGATTCCCGGAAAAAGAGCCCATAACATACATACACAATTTTCACTATATTTTCACGCAAACTTTGAATTCTATCAGGTTCGTTAACAGTTTTAAAATCTGATTCTATGTGCTTGATACTGGTGTCAACGACATAAATATTCTTTCACAAACTTCTTGACAATATTCAACCTAAATCTTTACCAGCTGTTTACCAAAAATGCGTATTTGCGCTATGTGTCCTCCTTTCGGCAATGTCCTCAATTGCTCCTTTCTCCCATTGAGGAATATTTGCGAATAAAGATGATTTATATGCTCTTTAGGACGATTCTGGAAGAGAAACATGTGTACTAAATTGCGAAGGCCTTGATCACAGAACGTCAAGAGCCCTATGAGACTTAGGCTTTTAGTATGTGCAAAGCAAGTGGTATACATAAAACAAAACCTTTTGATGAAAACAATTGACTGGCGCAGTAAGTAAATTGTTAATCCTTTGGTGTTTTGATTAAGTCTCTACTGCACTAAAGGACTCTAAAAATATCTACACTCGCTAAACGAAGATCTCCGATTGTGTTGAAATCAGTACACAGAGACAGATGTGACCCCATTAATAACTGATAACAATTTGGTGAAAAAGCAATGAAGACTATCCCAAAATAATGAGTGCTGGTTACTTTTTGGAAGTACTGTGTATCAACCCGCCATTTTGTGCTGCCAGCTGGTGTAACATCTGTTGCCACTTATTAGCTTTCAACATCACCGGTTATGTTCTGTGTGGAGCATTTTCAGTGCGTCTTACAGCAGTAATTGCAGATTTTATCAGAAACTCAAGACAATAGCAATTCACTACTACACAATTCGATAGTTATTATCAAGTGTTTTCGACAGATATATCACTTGCTTTGTGAACACTTGTGCTAAAAATCCCAGCAAACCTAATAATTTTGTACATTCTTAATTAAACTCGTAACTAAAATATATAAGTTCAATGTATCATTCCTATATAATAATTCCAACAAGTGTTTACAAAAATATATTACACGTTTGCAAGAAAAGTGTCATAGCTCAAAATAGTACAATTTTGCAGGAGCAAAAGAGAAGTGAAGTGAGAAAGTATACACAAAATCCTTCAATCGGAACAGTAGCACTTCTGCTATCTACTGACTATTGATGTAAATAGACTATGGAATTTATGTAGAATGAGAATGGACCTTTAATTCTTTGTAGTCAACGCTACATATTTACAAAAATGAGTTGTGACACTTTTCTTGCAAGAATGCAATATTTTTCGTTCATATACTGTAAAGTCAGTAACGTTGTTTGAGTTGCTGTCCACGGTTTTCGCTATAACAAAAATGGAGAGGATGTCAAAGAAAATGTTAATAGACTGAAGACGGACTATATATTTGACTGTCTGTTTCCTTGGTTATGTTAATGAGTGCGATTTGCAGTGGAATATTATAAAATTTTTATACTTCATAAACTATGACACACGCCATAAATATGAAACATTCAATCCAGTATCCGTTTTATTATAACGATATGAGACAGAAACCTAATTCACATATTGAACTTAAGAACTGTCATTTTGTTCATCCACTACAAAATCCTCCTCACTCTGGTAACGATTAGTCATTGGTGGTTCACGCTGATAAATGGTAATCTTACTACAATGATGAACTTTAATGAAAATGATAGGATTGAGGACATTGATGCATATACAATTGTTTTTTGCCGGTTGTTATTAACACTCCGTTTATATAAAAATATATCAATGGTACTTTGCAGCTGCCTCATATCTCGTATGTAAAATATATCTTCAAAAATCATTATCGTTTGGACATCGTAGTGTAGATTTTAGATCAATAGTTAACACATCGATACACACTAACTATAATACTTATAATTCCTAATGAAGATAAATTGCAATTGATTATATTACCAACAATAGTGGGTGCCGATTGTAAAGGAAGGTTTGCTTGGACGGTTCTAGAAGATGGAGATTATGACAATGACTGTATGATCCTGTAATTAAGAAAATAATAAGAATCAATTATAATAATTAAAATTTACAAAATAACGTATACGATATATTTATCATTGTTCTCTCAATACCACTTTTGGTTTTTAGCGCTGAGAATTAAAAGACTAGGATGACTAGCTCGGTAAAGTGGAGAAACTCGACGTGGCATAGATACTAGCGGACGGAAACCCTCTAGAGAAACGTAGAATCATGCTGTCTGCATAACCATCCACAGTCCCCTGATATTGCTAGGTGTAGGATCCTCAGTACGAATGAATGAACCACATAAGTGCTCGAGTGAGTTCATGTAGGCAAAAGTGATGGGCACACAATTCATCGAAACTCTGCAGGATGCACCTCGAACGAATTTTGAATAATTTGAGCCCGATGATAAGGTCGATTATCCTGCTCGATCGTTCCATCATTGTTCGAGTACCTTAAGCCTATGGAGGGCTACAGATGGTCACCAAGCATTGCAATGTCGCAGTCACAGTTCACTAATGTGTTTAGGAGGACCATCGGCTCCAACACATGCCACGAGAACTGAGTGCTCATTAGCCCGGAACGTACCACACTGTATAGTATATCCCTGACTACTATGTTCCATGGGCTTCTGAGGTTTGCAACACATCCAACCCAACAAATAGCGAGAAAGAATTCCGAACCCTGTCTCATCGGACCACGGCACATTATGCATCCCCCCCAGGGTCCACCTAGCGTCCCCACACAACAGAAGTCGTCCATTCGACGTCCAAAAATGGTACCAGAACATCCAATGTTGGTCCAAATCTAAAAACAGACATCCAAAGAGCATACAATTGATATCCAAAACTATATTTTCCAAAGAAATCCATGTTTGTACATCCAATGGATGTTGAAAACACGTCCGAAACTGACAGTGGACATCCCCAAAAAAGGTCCATGTTTGGACATCCAATGGACGCAAAAACCACATCCAAAAATAGGCACACAAAACTGCAGAAACAGTGATTCTTCCCCTATGTGGAAGGGTTATCAAGCCCTAAATTCTCGAGCGCACCTCCCAACTTTAAAATTTTTACAGTCAAAAATTGATAGAACCCGTGCAAAACTCCCATCCAATTTTGACTTTACAACCCCAATATTAAAAACCTGGTGGAATCCTTGAACATAGTTAATTTTTTGTACACTATTATGTATCAAAGTAATTGGAAGGCATACAGAAAATGAAGGATGACATAAAATGAAGGAAGGCAGCACAACTACATGGGGTCAACACGGAATGGTTCATTTATGGCCTTATAGACATCTTTGTCTCAGCCCGTCATGTTACTTGGGATTCCGTGCTTGTCCATAATCTAATCTCATATGGACATCCACTGGACCTTAGAGTCTACCTTGAACATCCAAAAGACGTCCACTGGCTCCTCCATTGAATGTACTGTGGGAACAAAGGGTCACTTGTAGTGACCCATTTTCGGTGGTTCACAACATATCTTACTCTCTCCCTTTTTTATGTGTCTTCTCCTTCTTTTCATTCGTCTTTTGTCCGTTAAATTTTTTCGTCTTCGGCAACTTTAAAGTGTTTATTTATCCACATATCAAAGAAGCCGAGCCTGTTAGATAATCCCTTTCATTGTTGATTGGCGGGATTTTTATTTTTATTGTTTCTTCACTTTATTACTCAATTATTCTTTGCATATTTTTTTACATTATTTTCTTCAACAATTTTCCTTTCGTTTAAAATCTTCAAAAACAAATTAAGAGATCTGATTGTTGTTTTATTTTCGTCGAGATTCTAGTTGGTTAATCCACTCTTGTTGTCTATTTCGGTTCTCTTCTCTGATTGGCTGAAGCCAGTCAGTAGTTAAAACATAATCGTCGAGTAACCAAAGCTGCACAAAATTACGCTACCTCTAAAAAGTGTATAAAATGAAAAAATATAACTCAGCCAATGTTTAAAAGTTTTATTAAAATATAAAACAGACTCTTCTGATCGAAGATATAATTTTGGGAAGCTGTATTCTTCAGATTCTTCATGATAGAAGCAGAAAATTAATTTTAACAGTTGGCATTTTGTACATGTCCATAATGGATTCCCCTGGAAGTTTGCAACGGGAAGAATTTGTGAAGTTCATCAGTGTGAGAGGTGAATTTTGTGATATATGAGATGTGGAGTGGGTTTTCTTGTTTTTCTCAAATACAAATAAAATATATCATTTGTGGTTCTAAGCCTCTTTTTCTTCAGTGTGAAAGTGATTTAGTGCACCTTCAGCATGTTTGTGATTTTTTGGTTTAGTGGAAGTATGTGCGAAGTGATGATGTCCGCTTAATTTGGCAGATGTCGGGGGTCGGTTTTACTATCAGATAATGTTTGGTTTATGTCTTAAAATTCCTCTTTCTCTCTCAGAAAACTAAGTTTGTTTCACCTACATCTAGATAGTGAAATTTCGGCACGTAAAAGTTTGGTTCGTGTGCATTGAATATTTTACCTTGCACTTTTGTCGATGCTACCTTTCAAATGCACATTCTTTTGGCACTCAGCATTTCGTTTGCTTCGTTTGAAACAGTTTTGTTTTAAATTGCACGAGATATCTACCGTATGTCCGTTTTAATGAACGTAAGATTTAATGATTCACATTGTTTTATTTCGGTAACAAGCAGTTTAAAGCTTCTTCGTTGCGTTCGCAAGCCGAAAGCCACACGCTCTTAAAGTTTTGTTCTATGAATGTACACCTAACCCAACCATAGTAAACCCAGATTGTGTTATCAAATTGGAGGTTAGGTTTTGCTAAGTTCCAAATTGGAAATTACACACAAAATGTTTGACAATGATTTTGGAAATATGAAAGTACATTTCTGCCCAGTAGCAATATCTGTAAATTAATCTTTTCATAGAAAGAAATGTTACGCTTCAGTGATTGTGGAAATTTTGTTTAACTGGGCTAAAGAGTAGAATGTCTACCACTTTTGAAAAGTAAAAGTAACCTAGTCTTATGGAAAAGAAGTGCGTGAATTCTTATCTCTGCTATTCGGCAGAGCATTTCTGAAAATAAATCAATATTTACCCTGGGATATGTGAAAATAACAGCATCTTAAAAACACGTTGTGGTGTGATAAAAGATTCTCTTCATAAACTTAAAAAAAAAAAAAATCAGCAATTAATTTTCTTTTTTGCATTGCGTTTGTCATTTTTAAGTAAAAATAAATTACATATTTAGCAGATATTTCTTGTGTCAAGGGTTTCATTAAGAAGTAGGTAGAGTTTACCATCACTGTGGTATTGCAGTAAGGTTCCCAACCTTTCGCCATTTCAGTCCGCGAAGTGTTATTTCATGTGATATGAGAAAGTAACTCCAGATGAAGTAAAGTTCTGATATTTTGATTCACTGCTTCAGCAAACATCAGGGGATAGTCAAATCAGTTGAGCTTATCTAAATTTCGTATTAACTAGTGCGCGGCTGCGTTGAACCTTGTACATTTTAGGGGCCTAGTTGCGTTAGGTCACTAAAATAGCATCTTGTGTTTTGCTTTAATGCGGGATGTTCTCGCCTGCGTTTCCCCTCCCCCGTTTGAGAATGCTTTTCCTCGTAATCCTATAAATTATCTCCGTTCTAGTTCTGACAATAGCAATAAACACGTAGGAATTAATTCCAATTCCTAACAAACATAGGAGGTTTTCCGGTATTGGTCTGACGTCAGCGATAGTGTTATTACTGCCAATATAAATAATGTTGTCTTTGTCTTGAGTAGAAATTCAACTGACTGCTTTCATATATTCTGTTTATGTACTTTCATTATTTGTCGCTAGATTATTAAGACAACATACATAACTGAAAACAGCATATGTTATCGTTTAATTTGGAAAGACAATTAATCTTAAAATAAAGTTCGCTCATGCATCTTATTTCCATTTTGTTTTCTTCCTTTCAAAGCTTCAGTCAACAACTCTTACTTTGTAAAGATAAATTACTTGTATTGATTAGATGATCGTAAGTAACCATGCTTTTTTTAAACGTATTTTATGTTGAAAACAAAATAACCTACTGCTCTTAGCATCTGGTATTTCACATGAATAGTTGAAAGGGTTTTCGATTACTTTACCTGTTAGTACGTTCATTAATTTAACCATTATTGATTTGGATTCCGTAACTAAACCCATTGAGATTAAGGGACTTGAATGGAAGTAATTTATCATGTTCTTTACTGCTATTATAACGTATTTCTAGATAGATCAACTTTAAAGTCCATACAAATTATTAATGCATTAGATACAAGGGAATCTAAAGAAGAAATTGTAGTACTGGTGTGTTTTTCAGGGCTTGCGTGATCGGGGAATAATAGTTGAACTAACGTATACATGTTTCACACTCCTAGTTATTTTTTTTAAACATGGAATTATTTATATTAATACAATTACACGTACTTCCTGCACGTACCGTTATTCTCGCAGAATGACGATGGATGCCTCATATTGTTCATAATTGAACAGGGTTTGAAATACTACCATAGACATGAAGAGTCTTCCTCGTGCCCGCCCCCACTTTTTTAAAAATTTGCTAAATATTTCAAAAACTAAGAGCACTATAAAAATGTTAGAATGTCACGCACTGGAACTTACAAATTGCTATGAAATACAATGAGCAACAATCTCGAGATCTTGTCCGTTGATGAGTGATACGTTTTCAAAGATTATGACGTCAGAATTTAATTTAAATCTCAGTACTGATCAATTTGCAAGATCTCGAGATCGCTACCCATTGTACTGTATAATAATTTGTAAATTCCATTGCGCTATGTTCTGACATTTTTGATAGTGCTCTTAGTTTTGAAATATTTAAAGGAATGTTAAAATGTTGGTGACAGGCACGAGGAGGGCTCTTAAGATACATTGTAATACAACAGCAAATAAAGAATTTATGAGGAAATCTTTAAAAAATATCTTCTTTGCTAATTTTCGGGTCTGTAGCGGGCCAAGTACGCAATAGGTAAATTTGTTATGGACTTCTTAAAAACCTGATATTATAGGTAACATATTTGGTAAGTTTCGTTATAATGCAAACAATGCACCAATGGGAAACTATTCATTGGTATCGCATGGACTTGGTAGTTTTCATAACTTTCCAGCCATTGAAGTAATTTGTTGACTTTCACAAACTTACCTGTAGACTTACGATTCGCTGAGACCATAATTCTCGCAAACTTATGATTCTACCTTAAATTGTTCCAATTAAATTATGTTGAATGATACCATCGATATAGGGCAATGACGTAAGACAAATAATGAACTTGCGGAAAGATTCTTAAAAGAAGTAAATATAATTTGCACTATAGATAATACATATGGAAAGTTTCGTTCAATCCAGAAAATACACCATGAGAGAGAAAATAATGTTATTAGTTACCAGTCACTCGTCTGGATTCCCACTCACGTGTGTTCTGCGAATCATTGGTGAGTAAGTTTTCCTTTTCAATTATCACTCTCAACAATATTTTCCAAATTATCCCGAAATATTTTATATAAAATAACCAAGATTGTATCACTTTCATAGCTGCAAGGCAATCACAAACGTTCACCCCCCAGATTTCGTACAAGTAGTGATTTCGCGAATTACAGACAGGTCGCCACTACGCAGTTCAAACTCCGCGGCCAGCGGTGCATTTCCAAAGTTTCCCCTGTTTTACGAGGTAAATGATGAGAAAATATCTTTAAGTAAGGCCTTGGTCGATACAAATCCTCTTCGTAACTCACAACGATCACAGCCAAGATGTCAAAAGGCCATAAAACAATTCAAATGGAAATTCAACCGAAGAAATAAGTGAGTCCATTTCGTAGTTGAATATGATATTTAAGACAGTCGATTAACCTAATTAATAAGATATGTAACTGAAATTTCACAATATAATACAGTAAACCACAATGCACAAAATTATTAGGTTTATGTGAAAGGGGCTCTTAGGCCTGTAAACACTTTTCACGTTGATGGTCTCAAATGATATTTCCCTGTTCAATATTTGTTAGTTAGTTCTGGTCTCCTTACTCAATAAATACATATTCGTATCAAGTTTAAACATGTATATTTGCAATTTTATTTTAATAATGGAGCATAATGATATATTTTTCATACTCATTTTACAGAATTGTATGGGTTTTTATCTGCATAGCCTGTAGTGTAACGGCTGTGTTTATGATACTAGCTGTTTGGCGTAAGTTTGCGAATAGCCCTACAATCATAGTCGTGCAAGATACTAACTACCCAGTTTATAATATGCCTTTCCCAGCTGTAACTGTTTGTCCTACGAGCAAAATTGTAAGGTCAAAAATTAAAGGAGTTTTGGAGAGGTAAGCTTACTTTCTTTAAGTTTTCTGTAATTTAAGTTTATTAAATTTAGTGAGAGAAGGGACTATGGAAAGGCCATTTTTATAACTATGTAAAAGCCTACTCGATAAATACTTATTTTAATGTCAATAGCTTTGTTTCTCAGCCTACAAAATAGACACAAATAATGGAAATAATTGATGTTTCTCACTCAAATTTTGATTTCTTTTCTTGTAACATTAATTTATTTTGTATTTGTGCTTATATTCAAATGTTAAAGTATTGCTAATTTATCTGAAGAGCAAAAGGTGTCTTTGATTACCAGGCATAACATAGCATTTTAATCAGATTTCCAGGCTGAAGTATAACATATACCACACTGAATTTCTCCAGAAAGCAAGATTCCTTCCATTTCCAAAGATTGCTTACTTTCAAGTTTTTTATCTAATAATAGCGGTCTGGATGCTGTGTGGAAACAATCAATGTAGTACTGTTGTTATGTAGTGATATACAAAAATTAATTTGGGGTCCTTCTAAAATGTTGTAAATATCTACGCAATACAAATAACACGGACATCAAGGCTCCTTTTTATTCACAGATTCCACACACAAACTTCCGTTGAAATCATATATGGTATCGCGTACTTCTTTGGCTGGTTTGACATAAATAAGACCCTTTTTTCTTTTCTTGGATACGTGTAAAGGTTCTACCTATTTTTGGTATGCATATAGGAGTGCGAATAACAGGAACTGGAATGAAATTAGGACTGCATAATCCCAATCGATGATCTCTTCCATTTTCCCCTAGGTGAATCCAATGCCAATAAAAGTCATGAGGTTTTAAACCGAATAACTCTTGTACAGTAGATTTCACAGCCTCCACACGATCAAAGACTTCCCGAGCGAAGGAATTCTGCAAAGAAATTGCAAAGAAAACAAGTGATAGTCTGTAGAGATCAAGCCAGGAGAATAGCGCGGGTGAGTTTAACTTTCCCAACCAAAGACTATCAATTTTTGACGGGCAAGAACAGCAGTATGTGGCCTGGCGTTATCTATGATGAAGGATGATGACTTTTTGGCGATTGACAAGGCCTGGGCATTTCGATCGCAAAACTGCTCGCAGTCTGTTTGTCTGATTGTTGATAGTAGAAGGTGTCTTTCACATCCTGCTACAATTAACATCACCTTCTTTGGTTGAAGATGTAGTTTGGACGTCGATGGAGGCGGTTCAGCAACGGATCACAATCTTTCGATGCTTTACGTTTCACTAGAGAATCAACTTTTGATCATCCATAACAACGCGTGCCAAGAAGCGGTCAGTTTTGTAGCGGGAAAGCGAGGACACACATGTCGCAACGCGCCTCTCCCTTTCCGTTGCGCTCAGTTGATAAACGCAATGATCGAATTTTGTTATAAAACCGAGAGATTTGAATCATCTTTCAAATGTCCGGTGTAGCTCGAAGTTTTCCGCTGATTTCTCTACGGCTGGATTTCGGCTGTTTCGTATGGCTCGGACAAGATCCTCTTCGGAAAGCACTGATGGACATCCAGACTGCGATTAATTTTGGCAACTTCTGTCTTCTTTCGATAGCATCAGACAATATGTACTATCAACAAATGAATCTTCACCGTACAGTTGCCGAATGTTGCGGTAGCTGTAGCCACATTACTGCGTTTACCAAATGTAGAAAATAAACAGTGTCTGATGTGCTCCTTATCGGTCTCTATTTCACCGGCATGATACGTTATTCTTGTTTGCTTGTCACACACGCTGCCTGTGTCTGTTCAAATGTTCCCCTGATTACGTAGGTAATGATCACGCAATGGCAACGCCATCTGTGAGGTCAGTGCACCACTAATATGTGACATGTCAAAAAGAACAGAAGTTTTGGATTCATCTAATATGTTACGTTTATAACATCCAAATTTATTAATGTAGATAATGTGAACCAAATTTGCGTGTTTAATGGTCTTATTATCTGTATTTTGTAACCAATCAACTATCGTATTTTGTATATAAAAATTTATTCGCCATTATGTCGTTTCTTTGTTCCATTTTATGAAGATAACCATAAATATTATTTGTGAAACATTGTTATTATTTTTTTATTTCTAGATACAAAGAAATCAGTGAAAACGTTTCGGAAACACAGATGGAAATCATGTTTTTAGCTCTTAATTATGCTAGATTTCCTTATTTCTACCGAGCATTGGACAACATAGGGGAAGAAAAATTAAGGCAACTTCCAAAACTGCCAACAAATATTACAAATCTTATGTTGGAAGTAAGTCATCTCTTTTAAAATTCCAAACCTCGCTACAATATTTATTAAAATTAAAAAACGAATTATGATATAATCATAATAAGGCATGGTATGTTGCACTTTCAATAAAACATATATTGTTAAACGCTCAATGCACACGAAGTTGGTAACATGCAGTCACCTTGACAACGTCACAATATGCAGCTCATTTGTTATAAATATGTATTTATATGTATACAAATATAAACAAACATCAATCCATAAAGCCTAATGTTTCTTTTGAAGACGATTTAAATCTACATGCGTGCATTGATTTCAACCAAATGTTGCACATGTGTTCCTTGAATCCAGGAACAGGAGCTAGAGGTATTTTCAGTCACTGAAAGTGACTGCGCCGGGAACCAATTAATAAGAACAGTAATTTCTTTGTTTATAACAGGGCTATAAATACTTTGTTTCCATTTTTAAGTCAGAAATAAATAACTAGTTTAGATTTTTAAATATCATATTTTTATTGTTCTAAACCACATTTATTTAAATTTAATGTTTTAAAGCACATTCAATATGATAATAATTTATTGTTGTAAAAGTAATAGTATTAGTAGTTGTAGTAATAGTAGTGTTGTATTATTAGTTGTTGTAGTAGTAGCAGCAGCAATAGTAGTTACAGTACTCGAAATTGAAATTTAAAAGTGATGGCAATATTTCCGAAGCAATAACGTCAGCTATACCATTTTACATAGCTTTTATCTTTGTCAAAAATTGCCGTTATAATAAGACAAAAATAGAAGCACCCTCTGGGAACTTTCCACGTGAAATCATTCATTACTGCTTGCTACACTATTTTAGAAAAATAATATTTTTTACATGACTTCCTACATGTCTCTATTGAGCCTCAAGAGCCATCTAGTGCTAGATCATTTTCTCGATGAAGGCGAAGTCGTGTGTTTCCAAGACAGTTGACAGATGTCTCTGAAGTAGCGGTTATAAATTGCTTGTTCACTTACATATTTTAGAATTTATATTTTATTTTTGTCTAAATTTAGTTTTATAATTTTAAAACTCTTCTGGTATACGTGGTCTATAGGTGGCAACCCTAGGTAGCTCCTATTTAAAGGTAAATAATTGTAATAAGGCGGTTAATGTTTCGGTGACGTCATGGTAGTTCACGTTAATGATTTTAAGTTTTTATTTTATTGGTTAGAATAATATTTTATTTATGCTAAAAAACCTACAATTTCAAGTGCTATTGGACATTTATTTCTTTAAATGTTTATATTTTTTCCTTTTATTGTTTTGTTAAAATTTAGTTCTGGTTTTACCTCGATTGAGCAGCACTCCGTGCGGACCGGTTTAAACCCCTCCTACCCAAACATGTATAAACAATAATATGTATTGGTTTTGTCGTCTCCCCTACAAATTTTCGATATTATATATAATACAATAAATTAAAAGATCTACAGCCATCAATATATTTAATAAATCAATTTTGTCTAGTCATAATATAAATCCCATGTCTGTAAGTAAAGGTAAACTAAAAATGAATCCAGCCTCATAATTTTAACCCAACGCTATAATAAAATGTTTTAAAGAAAGCAAAATTAGTTAACATTTAGTGCTCAGTAAAAATATGAAACCCTTTTTATTCCTTGGGAAAATAGAATAAACTGTCCTATAACATCATCATTTGTGTTCCAAAAGCAAAAACACATTTAAAAATAAAATAATAAAACCTTGCTTTTAGCTCCCAGGTGTGGGGGAATCACTTGGCGTGTTTAGGCAAAATTTAAGTTTAAAAATTAACTCAAAATTTATTGTTTGGTATCATATATTTAATTTGTCGGCATATGTAACCTTCAAAAGACTAAAACAAGCAGAGAATATAAATTTTAAACCTGTTAAATATAAATATTTAAAAAAAGAGAGTCAGAGGTAATTAAAACATGTAGAATAGTTCCAGAGTTTTAGTTTGTGTGTTTGTTTGTGGTGTTTTAGGGGTGACATGTGAATTGCACAACGTAATATATATATATTATTATTAAATGCCAAAAAGCACTCAATAGTAACTTCATATATCCTGCCAGTTTTTAATCAAACAATAATTTTGTGTAAAGTAATGTATTTGTTTGTTTTAAACATTGTTTATTAATATCTTCACTTTAAATACCAATTAGGCTTTCATCCGCTCGTTAAGCCTCCTTTTAGTTTTTTTCTTCAATTCAAATGTAAGAGGCAAATAGTTGCTTATTTTTTTATGTACAGCTGCACTTTTACATGCATAAAGTAATACACATGTAAAGTAATATTCTTAATCGTTTCATAAAATACTTGTAAATTAAATAATATCTCAAACAAATTATTGCTTTAACCATTCATATTTGAACTTGTAAGCTAAATTAATTTCATTCATAATTTGTTAAATTTTGTAATACAAAAATTTTTTGGGTCAAAAACTACTAATACAAAAAATTTGTACATTATAATTCTTTTTATTTCAAAAAACAAACAAATACTAAACTAAAAATGCCGTTTGTAATTATATGCTTTATAAAATAAATACTTTCTAAACATCCCAATTTCGTTAACACTTCATTAATAAAATGTACCCATTTGCAATATTTTTGCAAGTAATGTAATAAATAATGCTACAATTAAAATTCCATAAAGTGTATAATTTAGCTACTCCTGTTTTCAGTAATTAATTTAACAAATTCATTTTAATACTAGTAAATACATGCTAATAAATAATCTTTAAAAAAAGTAAAAATCTCAATGTCTATAAAAGTAAAACTAAAAATACTGGCCAATACCCAAGATTTAATAGCTTCTCTTTGTACAGTTTGGTGCGGTACCTAAGGGGTATTTTATCTATCAATAATAATTTCAATCAAAATAAGTAAATTTAGTTCTTAAACTAGGAGTGTTGCCAGTAATAGAAAGTAAATTTTCTTGCACGCTACAAGTTCCTACATGTCTGATGATAACAGGTCAACTTTAGAAAATATTTAATGCGCTTATTTCTTCCGCGGCACCCATGTTTTCAAAATGAGAGATGGAGACTTTTAGTCCCGTAGCCTATAACTTAATGTTTCAGAAACCAGAAGAGTCAGAACGTTGAGTCAAACCCATTAGCCCTATAGCTCATGAAGTGCAATATAATACTTTGGAAACACCTTTTTCTGAAAGCAATGAATTTATTTATTCTAAAATTTAGGCTGGAAATGAGTAACGAATCATATTAAATTGGTTCTTGAAATCATTTTTTTGTGTGAAGGTGTTAAATATAAGGCTGCAATTTTGTGCAATATTTGGACCAACCAACAGAAGATCAGAAATGCGAATGTGCTATCTTCACGGAGGCCACAATGTTTTTTTGTG